>JAOTRJ010000051.1:26274174-26290580 GCA_028564905.1 Leptodoras praelongus | reverse complement strand
CTATCTATCTATCTATCTATCTATCTATCTATCTATCTATCTATCTATCTATCTATCTATCTATCTATCTGTCTGTCCGTCTGTCTATTTATTTATTTATTTATTTACTTACTTATTTACTTATTGTATCTTCTTCTTCTGCTACTACTACTACAACTACTACTACTACTACTACTAATAATAATAATAATACTAATAATAGTTTTTTAACTCTATTTCTTTCTTTAATAATGAAACATGGATGAATCCTGCAACAAGTCAAAATCATTTGTCAAAAATCCAAAACAGTCCAAATCCAAAACATAAGATAAAATCAAACAAAAAGTGTTTGCAAAGAAGCGTTGCTTCTACCCGCTACCACGGACTGATCTGACGCGTGGAGTGTATCGGCTCACCATGTCTGCATCGGACAGAGGTACACTTGATAGAGTATATCAAGAAGAATGCGAAAGGGTGAAAATCCAAAAGTTGTTCAGAACATTAGAGGAATTTGGATGAAGTTATATAGTAGAGCATCCAAATTTTTAATAACATTTATATATGAGTCGGTTCAAAGGTTTCCAAAGGAAGACGTTTTTATCAGTATTATTAGCATTTTAACTTTTACACTGTTTACACTGTTTTTGTTAATTGCGATAATGTAGAAACCCTAATACAATAAAGGTCTGTCTTTTCTCCCCTTTATTTTGTCTTAAGGGTCAAAATGTGGCTATCAATGTTTAAAAGGTCTCTTTTTTGTTTACTCTTAATGACGCCTCTGTGAAGATAAGAAATATATATTTAATAATCCTTTCTTATTGAGGACTAACTTACTTAGTCTAAAAAATGTCAAATCAACTTTTTTCTTAGCAACAGAATTATGATTGTGCCACTATGGAGAAAGAAAGTTGAGTATTAGTAGAGCACTTCTCATGACCTGAACTGCACAGCTGAACTGAACTGTATCACCAATAATCAAATCCATTAGCTCTTACAAACTGTAGTCCATCTGTTTCTCTACATATTTCATTAGTCCCCTTTACTCTGTTCTCTAATGGTCAGGACACCCACAGTACCAGCACAGATTAGGTACTATTTGTGGATCATTCTCAGCACTGCAGTGACACTGATGTGGTGTGTTAGTGTGTGTTGTACTGGTCTGACCTCTGGTGTGATAAGCTGTCTATCACTTTTGAGTTTGAATGAATTTTGGCCATGAAGAAATATTGATCAGCGAATTTATTATGGGTGAGGCATAAATGGTCATGTATTCTAAGACAGAAAATGATTGTAGAAAGAATGTCCTCTAATATTGTTACTAAAATAATAGCATTATAGTGAGACTCCAAGGACACTGGGTGCTGAGTGTGTTCAGTTCACCTGGTGATACTATGAACCGTAGGGTATATGCTCACTTGTGACATAAACACTATTTTCTGCTAAGTGCTTGTCTTCCTGTCAGGGGCATGGTAGGTGTATTTACACGCTATGGTGTGTAATTCAGAATGTAGTTCAGTGGTTTCTCATGAAGAGGTGAAAGATAGATGCCGATGGTTTATGCGCATTGCTGTCTTTCGATGTCAGTGCTAATGGAGACTTGAGGTTAGTGGTTACAAACTGACCGCATGCTTATCAGAAAGTAATAGAACACAAGCAGATCTATGCACGTTTTCTCATGTACCGTAAGTAATTAATGTATATACACATATACATTGGAGAAAGTGATTGTTGTCTTGAAAATGTATTGCATAGTTGCTGAATCAGACAGTAAAGTGAAAGTGACATACATTAGCACAGTTCTTAATAACTTCTGATGCAGAGCTCAGCATGACACTTCAAAGGAATTGTTAATGAGCAGGAAAATAAGGAGGATGAGAGCAGAAAAGACATTTTCACCTGTCAGTATTATCTATATGTCACCCCTACATTTTATTAAGGTGTTTTAAGCACTTTGTATTTATTGCATTGTAATGTGAGTAATAAAGTGTTATTATTTAGTAAATAGCTGTCATGGAAAAAAAAAAGATTTAGATTCTCTTAGAAAAAAGAGACCTTAAACCTTATTAGACATAAAGCGCAATTCAGAGAAGTACAGCGTTTATTAGGTCAAGGATCTTTTGCATAGTATTAGGTATGTTTCTTATTTGTTTACTGTGGTGTAAAAGCATATGGCAAGGATGTCATGCTATATTAGTAATTATTGAATAGAACATTAATAGAAGAAAACTTTCTTCATTAATTCAGGTTGATTTTTTTGACTGCGTCATCACGTCATCTGAATGAAGCTGTCTACTATTTCATTTATAAAAAGATTTGCTTTTAGTGTGTAAGTGTGTATTTCTGACAGTAAACAAAAAAAAACCCAGCATAATTTACATTGGTCTTACATTGAGTTGTACATTTCATTAATCTGAATTAAAAAGATTCAGGTGTATTGTGAAAAACGGCGGAAACGGTGAGGGTGGGCCCTGGACTGAATGAGATTTTGGAAGCTATATATATATATATATATATATATATATATATATATATGTGAATGTGAATATAATAATCTATTATACACTTGAAGCACAATCATGTTTTATATACCAAATGTAGATAAAAGTTTTTTTTTTAATTCATTACCAAAAAAACCTCCATCTACATATTAATACTTAACCCCTAAGGCAATGGTGTATTCATGAAAACAAAAATATCTCAAATAGGATGGCAAATAACTGACTTCATTATAGATTTTGGTCTTCTTACTACTTAGACATGTATAATGAATTAACCAGTAATAATAATAATAATAGTAATAATAATAACTTAAATGATAAAAAAAGATATTGCACACAACCAATTAAAGGTCTATGGAAAAAAAGATTGCAAGTATGCTATGTTGGTACAATACATTTAGAAGCAATAAGGTTATAAAGATTTGGTGATCAGAAATGTATGTAGATTTGTCAATCAAACATTCCCTGTGGAATGATTTGAAATTAAGGGTGACTTTCTCGACTATAGTGTGAGAAAATAATGATGACAAAGTTGTTGCAACATGTTAGTTACAAAAAGAAACAATAGAACAGCTTTAAAAAAACCACATCTGAGAATAGAAATCTACGCTATTAGTGAATCATGTGAAAAAAGATGAGTGCAAGTGTTGAAATGGAACAAATGTGTGTTACGTACAAATGTTCTATGTCGCCGGCTGAGCGGAAAAGCTTCAGTAGTCGTTTCTAATTCTCTGAGATGCATAAACCCAAAATATGTTTTTTGTACTGCAAATTGTGTCAGACCTTATATTCCATTCACTGATGATAATTATCACCATTGATGAAACTAAGAACTATGAGCTCTGGCCTTTATAACTTTGAGACATGATTACTGTTGATGGTAGAAATAAAAAAAAGGAGAGAAGAACACAAATCATCTCACCTGCAGTGGAAACCAGTAAGACCAGCCACAGTATGGCATCTTTCTTGAACACTGCCATTACATTCCCCGAGACTCCAGAAATGTGTCTGGAAGTCTTGAATTTTTGCTTCTCTGCTTTACTGAGGGACTGTGTAGCACTCAACTTTGCACATTTGTCTGTGTATAGAAGCCCCTTTGCTAACAGGAAATGGCCCCAGCGCTCAGATCTTTCTGGTGATCTTAAAGCTCCACTCTCAGCATCTTCTGTCCTCTCATCTCAACACTTTTGTCACAAGCACATCCTGTTTATTTATAGACCCCCATACACGCAAGCAGTATGACTCTCTGAGAGGCATTCTATAACGTCAGTTAAAGGTAGAATGTAAAGTATCATTAATGTATACATTTTATTGTAGCCTGCACACATGATCAGTCAACACACTTATACACTATATATATATAAAGAGAGAGAGAGAGAGAGAGAGAGAGAGAGAGAGAGTACTACATGGCAAAAGAAACTAACTGAAATCATTTTGGCATGAGCACCCTTTAACACTGACATGTGGTTTTATGAGGAAATTGGCCGGTAGGTTGTTCACAGTTTAATTCTTCTTTGGGTGTTTTTATTTTTTTGTCTCTTCATGCAAACCCAGTAAGTGCCACATATATTTTTGGGGGGTTTGTTTTTTATTTTTAGTCTAAGAAGTGGTCTATTAATAAACAAGGTACAAAAAAAACATGCAAAACTTTTTCTGTAACATTTAATGCTTTGGAAAATTAATTAACATATTCTATCAATACAATGATGCATAAGACATTTTCAAAATAAGATTTTTTTGGCCTAAAATACATTTTAACATTTAAGTTTTATTTATATACTCATTTTAACAGTAGATATTGTCACAAAGCAGATTTACAGAACTCTGGATGTAGATTTAATGACCAAATGTTGTAAATGTAACCATTACAAGGTTTGCTGGAATGTCACTGTGCTGATTTCCGAGTACAACACACCACCCTGTGGTAAAATTGCATGATTGCAAATCAGTCCAATGTACGTCCTGACAACAGCCAAATTTACCACAAAAAATGTAAAAACAAACAAAGGAAATAGAATTTCACGTAGCTTTAGCTTGTTCGTTTTTTAATAGTGATTAGCGCACTGGTATTCAAAAGATGCCTCTACTTTTCAATACTTCATACAAGCCTGCATGCTCGTGTGTGAAAGGGGAAAAGGCCAGGAATGCTGAAACAACAGCACTAATATGCAAAGAACAAACAAACAACATATTTCATGTATAATGCAACAGACTATGAAATATTTATGGTTGCTTGTTAAGCAACATACTATGTCATGACACTATGTCAAATGCTGTATATAGAAATATATAATGTTTAAACAGATGCCTATAAGGATGATATAGATGTGAATAGAAATAAAGTCAATACAAAAGATTTTATATTTCCAAACATTACTCTTCCAACAACAAAAATGAAATGTTATACAAAAATGCTTGTATGTCAGTAATGAAAGCAACATTTTACATAACAGACCACTTTTCAGGCAAAAACCATAATGAAGGCTGCTGGGTTCTGCATGCAAAAAAGTGATTTGGCAGATTCCCCCAAACACTCAGTAAAACCTGAAAGCTATTTTCTTTAGAAAACTGCACACATTGTACCTGGGAACACTGTTTAAGCAAAAGACACAACTATTGACTTCATTATTTTTGAGGGCATCATTGCTGTACAGCAAGTCTTTGCATGTGGCCAAGACTTCTGCATCGTGCTGTGCACTAATTATCTGTTTTATCAGTTTTACTGAAAGTCTTGCAGAACCATCAGTAACAAAAGTTGTACCAAAAACGATAGAGTGCCTAAGACTTTTGGCACAGTACTGTATATAGAGATTGCTCCAATGGCCAGTTAATGGGCTGTGCTCTTCAGGGCCGATATACGGCCTTTACAGGCTGAGCAGCCCATTTGTCAATATTTGCACCACCTTTGTCCATTCTAAACCACCAACCGATGGGGTGAAAGGTTGTCCAGCACAATCCTGTGAAGTGCTTTAGGAGGTTCTTCCTAAAACCTTTGGCACCTTCTTGTAAATTGACAATCATGTCATCTGATAAAGCTTCGTACCTCTGTGTTGTCATGTGAGTCATGTGAGTATTGTCTGTGTTGAAAAGGTTCATATCAGTATGGCTTGAAGTGATTTAGGCAAGCAGTCGTGATGGCAGCAGATAAATGGGACTGGGGGTGGGTTTGGATGTAAAGTGATTCCATATAGTAGTGCACATGGGGCCTTAGGGAACAAAACAATTCTGGCCAGAGGGCTCTGTGTATTAACCTGTAAGCAGTGCATCCACTGGGAAAGTGTTTTAGACAAACCAAGTCTGACTGTTAATTTGAAGTTCTCTAGAGCTCCAGGGGGAAAAGCAGCATAAAAATCTGTAAAGCAGTAAATATTCCAAAACGGGTTTAAGCGCTGCTGACTGCAATTTACAAATCCTATTCACAAATCCTGTTCCTGCCCTTTAAACCGTGTCTTCTTACGTCTACGGTATAAATCCTGAATTGGAAAATGAGTTGGATAAAGGGGTGACTGTTATTAACCTATTTTATATCAGCCTGACAAGATTTAGTACAAAAACCTGCACATGCGCATTGTGCTTGTCTAAAGAGCTCTGTTCTCACAATCTACGCGCACTACATAAGGCAGGAAATAACGGCTCATCTGCACTGTATAGTGGACTATATATCTGAAGGCTTGGTATTTGGGATACGGCGCATGTGTGACAGTCAATCACATGACTGACGTTGTTTTTTCTTCCTGGTGCGTTGAGGAGAGCAGAGGCTCACTCGGGCATGAGACAAAAACAAACGGGACTAGCGCGTTCATCCGGTCACGGCGTAGCGGCGTTACAAACAAACTGATGCGGAAACTCTTCTCCACACGCCTTTTAAACGGTGGAATTGATCGCATTGTTATTAGTGGACGTGTGTTGGTTGGGTAGAGTGCCAGCAGTAGCTGTATAGAGTTGCCTTGTCTCTTGGCCCGGTGTGTTTTGATTTACGGCAGTCACTCGACGGGAAACATGAAACCTCACACCCGAGAACACACTCTGCCTTCTGGACTAACTCTCCTGCTGCTGGGTATGTTAATCAGCCTTTTCTAGGATAATGACAGTAATAATAATACATTCGTTTAATTTAAATGTAACATGCTTAATATTATATGAACTTGTTTATAGTTAACACAAAAAATAACAGCTCAGCAATATTTATAACTCCCCCAGCACACTTACTTTCAGATACAGATACCAACAAAAACACTACTAATACTAATACTACTAATACTAATAATATTAATTCTTCTACTACTACTACTATTAATACTTCTACTACTATTAATACTATTATTACTTCTACTACTACAGTACTATTAATACTACTACTTCTACTACTACTACTACTATTAATACAACTTCTACTACTATTAATACTATTACTACTTCTACTACTACTACTGCTACTACTACTACTATTAATACTACTTCTACTATTAATACTATTACTACTTCTACTAATACTACTGCTACTACTACTACTACTACTATTAATACTACTTCTACTACTATTAATACTATTATTACTTCTACTACTACAGTACTATTAATACTACTACTACTTCTACTACTACTACTAATACTATTACTACTTCTACTACTACTATTAATACTACTACTACTACTACTACTTCTACTACTATTATTAATACTACTGCTTATACTACTACTACTATTTCTATTACTATTAATACTAATACTGCTACTATTACTACTAATGGTAATACTACTATTACTACTACTATTATTAATAATAATACTACTATTATTACTACTACTACTACTAATAATAATACTAATGATAATACTACTACTAATGTTACTTCTTCTACTACTACTACTATTAATAATAATAATACTAAAAGCACCTATGTGCAACTATTAGCAGTAATATTACTGATGAATTTCTTTTGCCCATTTTATTTTTTTATACTTTACATGTCTGTATGCATTAAGGGAAAACTCTAATTTAGTATTTATCAAACGTTAAACTAACCCACCCATTAGCTGACTTCCTGAGGACTGCTCTAAATTAGAACAAGCTCTGTATGTTGGATATAGTCGGTCTCATAAAGGAATTGATTGCATTGTGTTATTACAGCTGTAACATTATGCCCGAGTTTATCCAGCGATGTCTTGTCCACCACTTCTGCTCCAACTCCTCCTTCACCTCCCAGTATCCCTGAAAGAGGGTCTTACAACATCACCAACAACGGCACCGCATGCTTGTTGGCTGACATGGGTCTACAGCTCAACATTACTTACAGCTCTCGCTCACAGGGCAAGGTATAAACACACTCTGAACCACACACTCTGAACCTCACACTCACACAGAACTGTGTAGTACTGCCCAGATCAAATGGAGCAAAAGTTTGCCGGGCAGCATTTTTAACATTTTTCTCAAAAAAAAAAAAAAAAAAAAAAAAAAAAAAGATAATAAAAACAGGAAAAGCAAAACACACCTGAAGCAGGGTTGGACTATAAACTTGCCTTCCTTTTACTTCCATTTTACTGTGAATAACTCGGTATATAATCAGAATGACTTGACATGTAACTTGACTTTGTAATGTGAGAATTAACAGTGGCATTGCTTTTCTGGTTTTATTTGTGGTGTTTAGTTCATGTAAGCATTCAGCTGACCGGACAGTTTGGCCAGGCAGGCTGAAATGTTGTTGGTCTGGTGACTTGGCAGTTACTCTCTACAACTGATGCATGGCGTTTCACATTTTGCACATTATATGTTCAGTCATCATGTGTTAATTGTGATGCATTCTAAATCTTCTTGTTCCTGCAGGCTGTTCAGGATATCATAAACCTGCAACCAAATGTGACCAGTGCCACTGGGTCTTGTGATGCCAACACTGCAACACTCAAACTCACAGAGGAGAACACAAACCTGACTTTCTTCTTTTTTTTGGTCAGTTAATTCCCCATCTCTTTCTCATTAGCTAACCCAAATCATTTCTTACCATGTAGGATATATTCTCATTTAAACACTCTTATCCTTCACTTAGCCAAATGGCTTTTCAACTCGTGCTTGTTCACTTCCAGAATTCTACAACTAAGAAGTATCTTCTTGGTGAACTGGTGCTGTCAATCAACTTGTCAGACATGGCTCGTAAGATATTATGAAATTACTGAATGAAATTGGTATACTTAAAGCTGAATCATTTCAGTGAATTTAATTGAATGGTCTTTCTGTCCTCTCAGAGCCCTTGACCGTCAGTAACAGTAGTCTAGGCTACCTTCAGGGCACTCTGGGCAACTCTTACATGTGCCGCCAAGAGCTGATCTTGACCGTTGGGCAGAATTTCTCCTTGAACATCTTCCATCTCCAGGTGCAGCCTTTTGGTGTCAGTGGAAATTCGTTTGGAGCAGGTAGTCTAATTTTTCAGTTGTTTAGCCCCATTTAATGTTCACTAATAAAACAAAATGCGTTGACTGCATTGTCCATGTATGCCTTTTACACTCTTGTGTTGATTCTTTCCTACTCAGCTGAGGAGTGTGAGATGGATAAAGATGACATGCTGATCCCTATCGCTGTGGGTGCTGCTCTTGCAGGCCTTGTGTTAATTGTGCTCTTGGCCTACCTGATCGGCAGGAAGAGAAGCCACGCTGGCTACCAGACCATCTAAACCTGCTTACGTAAGCTTTCAAGCCAGAACATGCAGCCACCACTAATTAATGGATCCCAGCACATTAAAACCACATGATTTGCCCTGCCCTGCCGTGCTACTCTCATGCTGCCATTATGCCCGTTGCCTGAGGTGATCCTGTGACTTCTGGACTTCAAGTTGTAGAATAACTGGAAAATAGTTTAAACGTATTTAATCTTCCACCACTCTCTGCATTCTTTTTGGAGTGTGTGATAGTTAACATTACTAAAAGGCCTATCTGATAAAGCACAGATTAGCACTAAAACTGACAAATAATTTCCTTTATGGTGTGTAAAATGAAAGGCTGAGTTAACTGAAGCTGGGTCCCAGTGAGAGCCTCAGCTCTGCACATGACTATAATTGAGCTTGAGATTACAAGTAGGGGCATTACTTAGGAAAAATAGCTGTTATAAGTTTGTTTTTATAACCTGTTATTAAAGGCAGTACTGAATACTTCCCCTGACATGATTCAGACTGTAAGTCGGGATGGTGTAGGTGCACAATCGCTGGACTCGGATCCATGAAAATCTAGACAGAATTGGTAAACTCACATTGTAGTCAGTTTATACACTTATTTTCTTTTTTGAAATGTATTGTAACAGTGTGAAATTGCACAGCTAGCCTTGAGTAATTCATACTATTTGCCCATTGCTGAGCAGCTGAAGTGAGAGGTGCAATTAAACACAATTGATATCGAGGCTGCATTTGCTGCACAGAAACCCTTCTCAATACCTCTCAGACCCAATTATCCTCCACTTCAGGGTGCTTCATGCAAGAGTAGACTGGTACTTTTCTTTCCAAACTATCAGCTTACAAGAACCTATTTAAAGCATGGGGGAGTTCATATGAAAAGCAAGATGGCTTTTTTTTTTTTTTTTTAATATGTATAGATTTGTTTGACATGATGGTTGACTTAGCAAGGAAGTTCACTTGCAAGAAGTTTCTAATGATCAATATACACAGCTCACATGTTATTAGCAAACTGTAAACCATTTAGTGTTAAACATCAAGCATTTAGGGTTTCCCCCACCTAGCATGTTTTGGAATGCAAGAACTCCATGGCCACTCAACTTAATATTGCACTAAGTTCTGCTTACAGTATGAAAACGGTGTTGAATTGATGTAATTTTCATACTGTCAATGGGACTTTTTAATATAAACTAGAATGATCATTCAAGTGGGAGTAAGCAGCATTTAATACTTGAGAGAGATTGAGTGTTGATAAATAATATAAACTCTTACATACAGTGCACTGAACATATGAATATGTTTTCTGCTTTTGCTGATGTGTTTATGGTGTTTTTATTTGCAACTTGGCCTTAGTGTGAAATGCTTTGGAATAATGTGTTTTGAATGAGGATGATGTGTTGCAATTCATATCCATCAGATGTTGTATAACAGTAGAGAATATGCACATTTATAAATGCAATGACAAATAAAAGGGAAAAAAGTGTTTGATTTGTGTAACGGCATTATTTTATCATGTATAGTACATTGCAAAGGTAACCCTCCCCCACACACACATCTACACAAAAGCACCTATTATACTGTATCTAAGTGGGAAATCAATACAGATTGCAATACAAAGTTTCCAAAATCTAAGTTGTGTTTGTATAGGAGAAAATGTTCACCCAAGTTTCACCCAGGTTTCTTAAATTAGTTCTGATGTAGAATTGTCTCACACACAGTTCACCCTGTACATTTATAATCCCAAACTTTGAACATCCTGGTTAGCATGATTAATTAAAAACTGTAAAGAATTAGAGGAAAAGAGAAATTGTAGCATGGACACTCCACAAAGCTGGGTTGCATGGACGAGGTGCCAAAAGAATGAATGTGGAGCTTTTCAAGACACTCAGTTGGAGATTTGGCAAACATGGAAAAAAGTTCTTTGTTCTGATTATACTGTAATTCAACTTTTTGGCCTTAGCACAATGTGCTAAGTTTGGTAGAAACCCAGCAATGCTCATCACACTGAAAACATCATACAGTGAGGTCTCTTGGTTGCGTCTATGACTAATGCCCTCCTTTTGGTTACTGACCTTTGTTGGATGGCCTCCTCTAGTCTAGTCCTCGAGTCATGCTTGTGACATTCTTTCAATTTTCCAGAAAATTTATTTTTGAATGTTCAGAGTTTGGGATATTTTTCTAACCAAACTATGATGGAATATACTGTAGTGCCTTATCCCAGACTTTGGTAATAGCTTGTTAGTCTTCATGGTGCTGTTTGATTTGGTATGCCCTCTAACAAATTCTGGGGCCTTCCAGGAACAGGTGTATTTATAGTGTGATAATGCAACACTTTCACTGAACACAAGACAACCTTATTCAACTTGATAGCAACTGGTTTCAATAGAAACACATTTCAGGATTTCACAGCAATGAGGGTAAGTACTTAAACAATCACACAAAAATGAAAAAACATAACATAACAAACATAACATAATCCCAATTAAGCCAGTTTCAGTTACACTAAAAAATGTGGAAAAAAGTTGAAGGAAGGGGCATATGTATGCCAGACACTACATTTAAAGATCTATAGTAAAATCACATTTACAATGGCACAGTGGCCATTCATTGTTGAATCATTGTTGAATCATTGTTCATAGCAAGAAGTAAATTCTTGAGTATTTTTTTTAAACAAAAATATGATTTTAAAAAAGGAACAAAGTTTAATGACCTATGAGATTTCTGATGTATCCAGTATCCGGTAAATATGGAATATTGTTGTCACCATTATTGTCCAGAATCCTGAGCTTGTATGCGTTCTCGACATATTTCTCTGAGTTTAGTGATTGTCCTCATGGAAAGACTCCCAGGCTCCGTAAAGATATTCTGATGTGAGATAAAGTCACATATATCAACAGTTAAGACTTTGCAACTTTTAAACATGTTATCAGCCTGAAGGATACACAATACAACGGTTGCTTTTAGAATGAGTGATATTATTACCTGCATGAACATATGACAGTTCTCCACAAACTCCCCATGCGTGATCTGTTTGAAACACTCGCAGATGTCTGGAAAGTTTTGTGCCTGCAGGATTAGTTTCTGATGATGACTAATCAGTGTGAGGGCCACACGGAATAGGATCTTAGAGCCCTCATAGAACAGGCAGTCCCATATTCGCAGCACTGTCTGGCAAGACATCCCACATGTGCCAACAGGTATTTTTGATTAGTTTTAGAAATTTAGCCTCATTCATTCAACTCTGATTGGTTTAGATGCATACTTACTTTCAGCTAATTTGAAAAGTCTAAGTATAGCTATTGATCTTTTCTCACCTCCATGGGAAGGACGTCAATGTAAAGGCAAATAAACCACCTTGAGACCACCAGGCCCCACATCACATTATGTTGAGTCATGGTCTGCCACACTGCAGGCACCTTAGCCTTCACCATCTCTCCAAGAACCTCCTGGTCTGTCTTTAGACCCAGCATGTCCAGTGTGTAGTAATCTGGGATACAGGCATGAGTATTTTGCATTTGTATCTAATCATAGTGCAATTACCGATGACGAATCTCGACACATTTTCCTGGACTAAGAAAAGAACAGAATTTTAATCCCATTTAATAAAATATAATACAATCTCAATAGTGTCCTATTTAATATGTGTGGCTGTAGTAATTACTCACATGCTACATATTTGATGGGTTAAATTAGGGGTTTAGCATTAAATTGCCACACTTAGTGTGGTTATTGGCTTACATGGAAGTAGACACTCAGTGCTTTCCATATTTACCCCAATTTTTTTTATCCTATTTTACTAGGTTTTAATGTTATAATTCTATTGTGGCAGTTCTATATGGTGTTTTACTATCAAAAAAGGTTTTGTGTGCTGTCTGTTTTGTCTCTGTACCAATGTAATTGCTGAGAGGTATGAACTGTTTGTCCAGCAGGGGCCTCACACCCCTCCTCTGTCCCATCACCCTGTTCACCAGCAGCTAAACATGCAATCAATACTCTACACACAGAAACCCAACAAGATCCCAACAAATATTATAACAGACTTAACAGCAATAAAATAAATCATATGTTTATAATGACTGAAAATGCCCGATAAGTCAATTTCCATTCTGCAAAGGGAACTGAATGCCAGTGTACTGTGAGAAATGGTTAACTACTTGTTTAAGGGATAAAAACTGACCAGGTAAGATTCTACCCAGCAAAGCATCCATTAACCAGAAGGACTTTTCTTCATCGTTAGTTATGATCAGGAGGTATCCTGCGATAAAGTTCATTCCCTTAAAAAAAGGGGGAAAAAAGAACAGTGAATTGACACTACAAATATTTGCAGTGGAGCAAGTTTAGCCTAATTATTAACTGAGCAAATATTGTTAAAGCTGTCAGCTTGCTGAATACATGTGCATTAAGAATGATGTAAAAACTTTCTTAAATGCAACTAACGAGCAAAAAAAAAAAAAGTAAGGGATTTCTGTCCTGAGGCAATAATACATTGCATACATTCATACCTGACAGTATCCAACATCCTTGTTATGATGTCCGTATGCCAAAAGAACATTATATAGAGCCTTCAGTAAACAAGCCTGGGAGGAGTCCTGGAAGTGAATGTTGTCTGGGAAAGTTCTGTGTAAGTCTGTCAGGTGACATCCGTGTCAGGGCTGGTTTTCATTAAAATGATTACAAGAACATTACACATCTGAAAGAGAAAAGGATCAGACTGACCAGTGCGTATCGCCTCTTCCAGTGTGGGGTCACGGTGAACCTTCAGGAGAGACTGATAATAACCACAGTTCATCTGCAGATGCTGCTGAGCTCCACTGGCAGCCATCCAGATCAGAGTACGGTGTTTGCTGGGGACACCTTTCCTCACATACCTCTTCACTGCCAATACAGAACATGCAGGGACTCAATAATGAGAGATAATGTGTATATGTAGCAATTAAAAATATTATTGTGTGACAATACAATAAGCCCACCTTTCTGGTTCTTATCCACTTTAGTGTTCTCTTTTAAAAGCTGTGACCATTTTTCTGATCTTCTGGTGAGCACTGGTAAATACTCAGACATCATTTCCTCATAGGATTCATGGTTAAAATCTTCAGAATGCTCAAATCCATACAGGTCTACACTACAGATGAGAGAAATCAGTTCTACCAGTTATTTTCGACACCTATCGTTTAGTCAAACCTTGAAAAGAAAAACAGGTTTTGGAAAAATGACCAGCATATGTGAATTATTTATCATTATACATTCTTTTATGCAGGCCAACACTGACGTAAATATAAGAGAGACAGGCAAAAGGAGGAAGGATTATCACACAAAAAGAGAAGTGATGCAAAGAAAGACAAGTACACAGAAACAGATAAAGTATCACAAAAGAAAAAAAAGGACAACAGTGACCATTTAAGACTTCACTGGGGGTATAGCAAATGCACCAAAAGTAGTTCAGATCAAAATAAGCACAGTAACATTTCATCCTGGAAGAAAACACCACATTTTTATATGGTTCCTTTTTTCCACTTTAGATTTTAGATATTATATATATATATATATATATATATAGACCCTGACAGGTCTAACAAAAATAAACGCTAGAAATACCTGTAACTACCCTAATATTTAGCTATTACTACTACTAATTATAGCTAAACGTCGATAACCACGGGACGCCCAACATTATAATGAACATTTTCAGATGCCAATCTTTGATTTTATGCCACCCATGATCACCTGGCACACAAGTGATCCTGCCTCTCACCGCTCAGGACACTATATCCACAGGAAAGATCAAATACACATACGGTATCTAAATAATAAAATATATAACCTACCTCGAGTTTCCTTTGGAAACGCCACTTTCTGTATATTCACAATCCACCGGGAGATTCATCGCTATAAACAGACTTCAGCTTGTTTTCCAGGTAGTTTTCCACGCTCTAGCACTTCATTACCTATCATAAAACTTTATGATGTGGATACCTGGCATAATATTACAGAAAACCACGCCCATTATGCAAATGAGCAAATCGTCGAGCTATAGCGCTTACAGTCAGCCTCACATTGCACATACTCTACTCTAGATAGGGACATAAGCCATTCTTTAGTATTTTGTGTAGTAGCTACATATTTGGGGAAGCATTTTGGATTCAGCCCACGTATACGTTTGGTACAGGCACAAGTTGATTTCCGGTTTAACGTTAAGCACCTGAAACAGGTGTACAATTAGTCGTTGCATAATCCTTTTCACATAGACCAATATGTCAGTATCGTCATATTTCTGTGTCTTTAAAAATCTTAAAATGTAAAAATCGTCTTAAATGCAAAATCTCATGAAATGTGTTAGAGTAGATCACAATGCAAATTCTTTAAACACGTTTTTTAAACGTGAAGGAGAAATAACTAAAAAAAGATAGTTTGTGCCAGTAGATGGCGCTGTAAACCTACTAAACTAAAACAAACCTGAACGATTAATTTATATTTTGCATTTTTAACGATTAATTTATACCTTTATTCTGCTTAAAAGGTCGGGTTTTTATTTGCAGTAGTTTATTAAACTGTGCAATAGACCAGCTTCCTCCACCAAAAACATGATGGTTTTGAGTCTAATTTAAACGTTCCTTTATATATAAAAAATGCAAAAATCTTGTGCATACATATGCATACATACACCATGTGTCTGTACCATCCCTCGACTGCATGAATCAAAAACTACTACATTCCTGCACAGAGCAGGCAGGACCTTTATTACAATTTCAGCCAATCAACGAGGACACAAGTGACGTATGCGGAAGTAATTCATGTTTTCTTGTAAGCCTAAAGAGGAAGACCTCGTGTACAATGAGCATTTGTTTTGTAAATATTACTTCTTAAATAAAAAAAATGCCGTTTTGTTTTTAGAGACTCTAGGACATTTTTTTAATGTATTGAAGTGATTTGTTGAATGCGGGTTTATTTTTTTTGTAGCTAGCTCTCTACCGTCTTGAGGATGGAGCTATCATCTGGTGAGTTTGTATGTAAAATCTGTATAGTAAACACACCTTCAATAAGGTTTCCGTGTTGTCTTTATACGTTGTTGTATCACAACCTTCTGTGGTTTATATCGTGGAAATGCGAAGTTTATTCTGGTTTATAATATAGCAGCTGTTTATAAATTTAAATAGATAAATTACAACGTGTGGCTATAAGGTTATCACTATAGTATTACTTCAACATAACAAGGTTATTACTATAATATTGTTTCTCCAATTATAAAGGCTATTTGTAAACCCACTTCACATTT
>JAOTRJ010000051.1:26263940-26274074 GCA_028564905.1 Leptodoras praelongus | reverse complement strand
ACTTCAACATAACAAGGTTATTACTATAATATTGTTTCTCCAATTATAAAGGCTATTTGTAAACCCACTTCACATTTCTTTTACAAAACCCATTTCCTCAAAAAGTTGGAACACTTTTGCAATAAAAAAAAATAATTCTGTAATTTATTAATTCACTTGAATGTTTATTTAACAGACAAAAGGACAAAGAAAACATTTTCAGTGTTTTCAATGACAGACTTCATTCTATTTGTTAAATATAAACAAATTTAGAAATTGATGGCTGCAACACACTCAAAACAAGACTGAAAAGGTTCCACAATTAGCAGTTTAATTGGTAACAGGTTTGTATATTACCTGTATTAGTACAATGAGCTGTACAAAATGTCATTAGTCTTTGTGCCAAACAGTTACCTGCACTGTAATTTAACGTTAATTAAATATGTTAGTACATTGCAACATTAATATCACTAGTATTGACCTGATAGCCTGTTCATTTAAAGTATGTTTATCTTACATCTTTACATCTTGCTTTCAAGATGTGGCTGTGGTTGAAAACATTGGGAAATTGCCATCAGAAGTGTTTGAAGGAACAGTAAGTACTAAGTGTATTGTGTCTGTTTTTGTTCAGTTTATATAAGTCAGATTTATTTATTGTATAATTGTACACTATATGGTGAAAGGTATGCAGACACTTTACCATCACAACCAGAACGCCTGGTGTTCAGTCTGTGGTTCAGTTTATCCCAAAGGTGTTCAGTGGGGTAGAGGTCAGAGATCAGGCCACACGGGTTCTTCCACACCAACACCAGCAAACCATGTCTTTATGGACCTGTGCACAGAGGCACTGCCATACTTCCTTTAGTTCCAGTGATGGGAAATTGTAACGCTACAGCAGGAAAAGACATCCAGTAAATTTACATGCTTCCAACTTGTATAGCAACAGTTTGTGAAAGGCCCACATGTTGGTGAGATGGTTAGCTTTTCACATACCTCTGGCCATATATTGCAAATTTATTGTATAGCTCAAAGACTTTCTTATTTTGACTATAAATCTGACCTTTTTTTTAATGTTCCAGTGTCATGAGATTCTGCTTCATCTTGAAGGAAAACGTAATGCAGTAGATGTGGTTGAAAACTACCAGGTAAGTTGAACACCACAGGTGCATCTTTATTTTGTAATGTTAACACTGAATATGTTTCTCCATACTTACCGTTACTATTTGTTTATTCAACAGAAATTTCAGAGAGCTGGGATAAACCTTGACTGGAAAGCGGTTCAGGATATTATTAGGCTGTTGTCATTTAATTTTAGGTAAAGTATGTCAGAATGTTATGAAATTCCAGGTCCTTATTATACTTGTGCCATTAACTACATTTAAAACAATAAGATGTGTTAGACATATCACGCATAAAGTGCAGATAAAGCATCACCTTTGGTTGTGAGACAGAATTCCATACTGATATTATAACCTATACAGGTTATTTAGAATAATTTGACCAAAAGCCTATTTTGGTGCTTGTAACAATTTGATAGATTGATGATTGTTTTGATATGGCTGTAGATCATATGGCTGATATGGCTTCCTGATATTGGCGAGCAGGTGTGTTTGTTAACTGTTTATGTAATTGCATTTTGTTGTAGATCAGCTGTGAAGTCTAACCTGACTGCTGATGGTCTGGTCAATAAATTAGGGGAATGTAGCCCTAAATGGTCCAAATCAGCTTTACAAGTCTTGCACCAGCTTTGGACTGAACATGGCCCTCTTGCACGAGCACACCAGGAGGTACAGGCTGTGGCCAGCATCGGACAGGTACTCATATGCTTATACTCATGTGCTTATATCACATAATAATTCCCTGTATCAGGGGTCTCAAACTCAAATTCTTCCTGGGCCACATCAGCATTTAGTGAGTCCTTGAAGGACCAAAAACTAATATTATTCATTTTTAAATGTTTTTATTGATTAACAGCTTTTTTTTTATTGATTAAACCTGTTTGCACTCCATCAGTCAACCCCCCTCCCAATACACACACACACACACACACACATATACATCTTTAAACAAGCTGATACATTTTGAGGCTTATGAGTCCGTCGTTGAATCTAAAGGTCAAATCTTGAACCCCTTTTAGACTGGTGTGAAATTGTTGAGTAGTAGGTAGTACTATGTTATACTTGGCGTGTGTACCCTTATAGAGTTTTAAAGGTCTTGTGGTAAAAGTAAGTGTGTAAGAAAAGCTCTTTACTTCTAGCTGGTAGATATCCAGTGGAAGTTGGGGATGGCTGTGAGCTCTGACACATGTCGCTCCCTCAACTCCCCGTATATCTCCGTCCTGATGAAAATTGCAGACACATCTGGGGAGATTTCCTACAAGTCCTTTGAGATGACAGTTCTACAGTTCCAGGTTTGCTAAACTTACTTTCACTATTCATTTGATGAACGTTCAGTCAGTGTAGTCAGACTAAACTGATATACACTTGTTTTTTTTCCTCCCTTTTTTTTTACCAGAACTTCTACAAACAGTTCAGAGAAATTGCTTCTGTTCTGGAAACTGTGTAAGAGTTCAGCTCCAAGGAGATCACCTTCTCTATTCCAGCCTGTAGCCTTTCAGTATTTACTCACTGTTTACATTTAGACTCTTTGGTATGTATGAGTGTGATTTGACTAACCCATAGTGGGGTATTTAACTTTGCTGCATTTTCCCTGAAATTTCATTTTGACTGTGCGTTCCAAAATAATGTTATAAACACTGAATAAAGTTTGATTAAAGAGCTCCATTTGCATTTGTAATACTATTTATCTAACTATACCTTAAAAACTGGGGTAAAATGCTTGAGCAGGAAATGGCTCATAAAAGCTGACTGTGATTTGATGTACTACTTACTAATTTATAGTTATAAACTATATAGTTAGTTAATCGCATCCTAATACTCTTTATCTTTATTTGTCTTGTTTTTTGACCCATTAACATCAGATGTACAAATAAATAAGCTCTTGTAACAATACATTTGCTATTAGTTTCACTGTAGTTCATAAATATGCTTTTATATGAATAACTGGAAAATAAACAGAGGCTTGCAAATAAGTGGAGACTTTATTACGTAGCTTTCCTGTATTGTTTGTTGATGCCATCACTCTACATTAAAACTCGTATAATAATTTGTTGTGTTTATATTTTGAAAGAGTGCACAGCAGAGGGGAACTCCTGCAGTGTGGTAAGCCACATGGCCACAGGGTGGCTTCGATGAGGTTACATGTCTTGCATATTTTATCTATTTCTGGGAGTAAGAGAGCTTCCCTCCATGGCGTCTGGTTACAAGCAGGGCACTAGCCGTGTTCTGAGTGAAGTATGCTTTCTATGTTTTATGAAACAACACTAAGAATTGTTATGAATTATACAGTATGCGTTTAAGCATTAAACATTCTGGATGAAAACTAATGAGAGCAAACTACTGTTTGTGCATAGATCTATAGATGGAAATCAATTTGTTGTAATCCGACAAATGTACATTCCCTCTATTAAGTAATGTAGTAATAAAGTGCTGATGGTAAGCGAGCTCACTGCAAAACAAATATTAACATTTTTGCCAGGACCCTTTATTTTTTTTATTTGACTGTCTGCGCTGTCCATGACAACATGCTTTACATTTCACCTGCTTGCACCAGCACAACAGAGGAACAGTGCAAATTAATAGATAACTTGTTATCCCCTGTCACCACATCTATTCAATTTCATTCAGGTAATATTACTTTCATTTTTCCAGTAATTAACCAGCAAATCAAATGTTACTGCTACTTTACTGTTTTGAATCATTTTATTGAATGATTATAATAAAAGTGTAAAAAGTGTAATTCTGGTATTTATGTTGGTTTGTGTGTATTACATGTACAACCAACAATGAGTCATTTAATTATTTATCTTTAGTAACTACTTGGTCAGAGTAATAGTGGATCCAGAGCCTATCCCTAGCCTAGGAACATCTGAGATGAGGTAGGAATACACTCTGGATGAGACCGTGGCTCCAAACACACAAACATCAGGGTTCCCATTGTCAAGTCATTAAATTTTAAAAGTAAATACAATAAAATTACATTTGATTTTGTTGTATGTATAAGGCTAATGAAATTAATTATGGTATTTTACTCTTCCATGGATGTTTTGTTATGTGAATTCCTGCAGCATGATACAGTTTCCACTTATACTGCTATAGCCTATTAGAAAAGTAATGTTAAAGGGCATTGTTCATTTTCATTCAATAATTAGCCCCAGGCTTTTGTACTGTACATTGTGAAGAGTACTGGAAGCTTCATTAAGTCATGGAAAAGTTTTGAAATATTGTCAATAAAAATGGTGGGAAACCTGAAACATATTGCTTTAGGCAACATTATCAACATTCCACCTCCTGGCCAGTTTTTGGGAGGAAGCTGGTGGACACCTGGTGGGATAGAGCATGCAGAACTCCAGATAGATGGTAAATAGGGACTGGAGCTGGGAGGAAGCAATTAGCTACTGCAACCCTGTACCACCTATGTGGAAAAAAATATGTTTAGACTGAATGCATTTTCCTTTTATGTTGTGTTTGAGGACAGGGGAAAGTGAGGAGCTGAATACAAGCTGCTGTGAGAGTTTACTTTATACCACTTTGGCTAATAAGCATCCTGATGTAAAGACCAGTTATACCAGATGAGCATGTATGCATGAATTTAGTTGCACCACACCTAAAGTGCATCATACAGAGTGTGTCAATGGATCCTTCATCAAAACATTGTTGCACACAGTGACATCACAACCAGCTAGAATTTTAACCATAAATAGACCATCAAATGCTGGATGGATGATGCTTCATAATACACCTGACTTAATTATCCATATCATATGTACTTTATTTATTATACTGATCTGTACTTGTGTGCTCTTGCTTGGGCTCTTTTGCAACAAGTTTAATAGCAACCATAGCACTGAGAAAATAATGAATTCTTGCCAACCTTACTAGAAAATAATAGTAAGTGGTTTTACAGGAATATGATATAAAAATAGGAATCATGTCATGTGTGGTTGGAATGAAAGCCTGTAACTGCACCAATCCTTTGTTCATGCCACTTTGACTGACAATCACATATACACATAACTGCATAAAAGGTTAAATAGTGCACCTGAAAATTAAGTGCCCTATTGAAAAACAAACGTTTTCACAGTTTTTTTAAAAACTGTGTGTTACTAGTGTGCTTAAGTGGAACAAAACACCTGATGCTCCCCTGTCACATTTCTTCCTTAGACTTTCCTTGTTTTTGGAGGGAGGAGCTTTAGAGAGAGCCTTGGATTGGAGGGAGTGAGTGGACGCCTTCAGGCCTCGTGAAAGTTAAAATGCAGACGGTGGCTTTAGTGAAAACCCTGTCCTGATTGCAGAGCTGCATATTTAATAACTTTCGTCTGTGGTGATAGTTTCATTCCCCCTGTACTCGAAGAGCCAGGCAACAAAACTGATAAACAGAGGAGGGAAAAAGCTTTATGTTCAAAGACTGAGTTGCTAAATATTGCCTATAGAGACACATATAGCCATTACTAGGTGAAATTGCAAAGTTGAAAAACCCAACTGTAAATGAGACTAATGGTTTAAAACTATAATGTAAAACTGAAATGCACAACTAAAATACACAATTGATTATAGATAATACATAATAAACAATAGATTTCACTGGTTTTGTGTAGTTTATGAACACTTGGGTTATAGGATTTGTTTTGCTTGTAATTTTTATTGGTTATTATCGGTTATTGGCTATTTTTTAGCAGCTCAAAGTACCTTGAATTCATGTCTACCAGCACTAGCTTTGGATATGCACTTTTGTAAGTCACTCTGGATAAAAGCATCTGCTAAATGCCATAAATGTAAATGTATAACGGAATATATAACGGGAAATTAAAAACAAACATTTCTGTAAATAAAAACTTCTGAACTGAAAGTTCAGAATTGAATCCTGGACCCCAGAGCCGGTTGTGTGTGGCATCAATCGTGTCACTGTAAAGGAAAAATTGAAGGAGAAGCGGATACTGAAACGGATAACTTGTTTGGGAATTGATAATTAATCAGTTATTTTGTTATTTTCATTTGAATAATTGCATAAACAGTGCAGATGGGTGAAAAAACACTTGAACAGTGGAGTGGTGAAAACCAGATACGGGAGATTATGAATAATAAATGATAACTATTATCAGCAGTGTTATTTATTCACGACGTGAAGTAAGTCATGTTTATATTATGAATTTAAAATGTTGATCCTGATGCCCTGTTTAGTCGTGACTCCGCCCCCAGACTACAGAGCCCTTCATGGCCCCGCCTCCAACAACACGTCATTTGCCTTTGTTTTTAAGTAAAGCTAATGTGTATAGGAAGCTCATTTGCTTTTATTACCTAATGGCTGTATAACATTAAAATGAATATGTTTATTGATTCGGGATAAGGATGTTTCAATACTTCAACAGATCAACAGCATTGAGAACTGAGACTGCACATCTGTAGAGCATTGTGCAATACGTGGCTCTCAGTCTTCTCCGACTACGTGCAAAACAGCATACTACCGCCCTAAAGAGTACTGTATTAAGTTGGATAAACAGTATGTGATTGTCGGGTGGAGTGTGATTTAGGACATGGCCCTGTATCTAAGCCGTGTGGATGGGTACCGCCCACTCCCCGTCAGAGCCACACCTCCTGGAGCTGCAGCCTGGCAGAGGAGGACGAAGCTACGCTGCTGTCGGGGCTGTCAGTAGCAGCGGAAAAAACGACGCCCAAAACACCAAAGAATAAAAAACTAAAAGAGTGAGCACAGAGAAGAGTGCATGTACTGCAGTGTACGGGTTGTCAGCGTTGTGTGTCCGAGCTGTATGTGTTTAAAACGTGCAGGAGCCTGCACAGTGCCTGGGCTGTGTTGTGTTGACACGCTTCAGTCGCCACGTTTCAGTGCGCTAACTTCACACTTCACTTCAGCCCTTCTCAATGGATGAGTGTTTCAGGAGAGAACATTATTCTCGGTGTCTGGAGAATACCAGAAACGACTTAATTCTATAGGGGACAGAAAGTGCAACTCGTTTGTTCCAACTCCATGCGGGACGCCTGAACTGGACGCCTTCTAACATTTTGCTCACTTTTGAGCAGAAAGCTGTTTGAGACCGCGGGACGGGACGAGCAGAAACACACACCCCATGTGATTGTTGCACAGCCGAAATCCAGCTGTACAATCGCCTGGTTTAGAGTTTCATTTTGTCCTCGTCTAGCCGAGGAGGTGCAGATGGAGGGCGCGGAGGACAAAGGGAGAGGGAAGGAGAAGAGCTTCTCGCTGTGGTATGTGGGCTGCAGCGGGCTGGACCGGCGCACCACGCTGCCCATGCTGCCGTGGCTGGTGGCTGAAATCCGCAGGAAAAGCGAGTCCGGGCCGGTGCAGGCTCGCCTGGTCCAGCTCTGCCTCAGCCCCCCTGTAATCCGCTGCGTGCCCGCCAACAGCAGCAGCTCGTCTGTCTTTATATTTGAGCACAAAGCGCAGTGCATTTCGCGCTTCATCCACAACAGCCATGACCTCGCCTACTTCGCCTACCTCATCCGCAGTCAGCCTGACGACCCGGAGTGCGAAATGAACTGCCATGTGTTCAAGGCGTGCGACCCAGACCAGGTGCGTGTCCCAAACCCCAACAATGATGCAAACCACAGTCTATCCATTACTGATTGCATTGCATTTCCTAATAATCAGAGCTGACTCCTATCCAGTGTATAAAAAATATGGTCGTTGCATGTGCGATTGCAGCTTCCACATGTCACTGCTCCTGAAGATGGTAAGCTTAAATCAGCCAATAGGTCTTCTCATGCGTCACTTATAATTCACGCGTCATCAACACACACACACACACACACACACACTTGTAGGCTGCACTGGATACAGTTAAAATTCCAGATCCATTTTATAAGCATTTCACAGTGTTTTGCAACCTTTTGGTTGTCGGATATAGCCTAGCACACAGGCCTCACAGGGAAAATGATAACACAGTGAAACTGCTGTAAGAATGAAGCTTCATTAAAATGCTTGGGGACTATTTTTGCTCTTCTGACCCTGTTGTGAAGTGATGATTGGATGATGGATGCACTGATCTCCAAATGTTTTTATAAGAAGAAGTAATGCATGTTTTGTGAAAAATATTCTTTCATGATTTAATCACTAATACGCATAATGTTATGCTTATAAATCTAGGCAGGATGGAAGTCAGATAAAACTAGAAAGCGCTTTAGAAGCACGTGTTTTACATATAAGTTTTTAAACACTGAAAGTTTCTGTGTCTTGGTATGCGTCTTTGACTCCCAGGGTGATAAACAACAAAAACACGCCGTCAGTGACACCATTTATTCAATTGGTCTCCTGACAGTTTAATGCTGAACACATAAACCTCTTCTGTAATGTGGCTGCTGATTCTGGACTCGAGCTGGTTTCCATGTCCAGAGAAATTAATTATAGGCCTGCAACCTATGAAGCAGCCTGTTATGTCATCAACAACTGTATTGATTATTAGTAGCACATGTTAGGCTCACAACCGAAGTATGAGTGTATGCAGGGCATGCATGCATGTGAATTTTCAAACGGTGTTAGTCTTAATTGAAGAACATGACATTGCAAAAAAATCCCTTCCATTAATGTTAGATTAATGTTAAATAGTGATCCTTATAGATTTAACTGCAAACTATGTAACAAGTAATAGAGCATTAACTCTCAACATTGAAATGACTGAAACCGTATATGACAGCTCCACTGGTGATTTGTCTGGCCATTTGAAGATGGTTGTATTGCTAGTTTAGTCATTAGGCTGGTCATGTACACAGAGAACCCTAGCCTTCTGAAAAGTCTATGCTATGCTGTATCACATGGTTACAAATGAACAGTGGGTCTGTCTTTGTATGAATGGAGCAATTTGCTGGGAGAGTGAGCCAGGAGGGACTGTTCCTGGAAAAAAGTGTCATGTTATTGCATGCAGCACTAAAAACCCCCACACAGGCAACTCATGAACCTGTCGTCATGCAAGAAAAACTGGCTGGATAACCCTGTGTGCCAGATAGACAGTGAGGAATTTTCCTGTTCATAGCTACTACTGGACATGTAGCCATAGAAAAACACAACTCCTCTGCAATACCTTTCAACTGTCAAGAACACATTGAAAGTGCTACACTGAGGCTGTCTAATACAACACTGGCCTAAAGAAACATCTTGTTTCTTATCTAAAGAGCCAGTACAAAAATGGTGATCTCCTGAAAGCGGCAAAGATATGAGCTGGAAAGCAATGTCTCCGCTTTTATTTATGCGGCATGAACAGGTGGAAATGATTTGTTAATCTGAGGGACTAAGCAGTGCTTGGACAATATCTGATATGTCTCAAGTGTGATAGTGTGCTCTCTGTTGCTCCTTTTCTTAATTCATTCAAGATGAGCCTTGAGCAAACTCAATGATATTTCATTTTGATGTGAAGAATGAGGCCTTGGAGTTTGATTAAGCAATGAAGATCGAGAATTTCCATCATGTTTCTCTGGGAAGTCGGTGAGCATCGTAAGCAATTTTATGGTCTGTACATATTACATGGGAATTAAATGTGGATAGAACAAACTTCCCCATGGAAGAGTTGATCTGTGTTTAGGTTTATCCTGTGTTTCTGATTAGGTACATATTGAGTATTCAGTATATGGGACGCTTTTGCTAATTGACTGTGGTTGCTCTGAACCTGTCTGGTTAGCACAAATAAAGCTAGCAGTGTGTGTACGATCTGCTCCTGCTGAAGAGCACAACTGTGTAACTCTTCTTACTCCAGGTAAGCAAGTTGCAATGCTTATATAGCCCACAAAAAACACACATCTCATTATATACGCACTGGCGGATACAATGAATTACGTGCATAGGTGGCGATGGTATGTACCATTTTTCAGGTACTTCAGTGTATACAATGTTTCAAAATAACACAGTAGACTGTAATACTGTGATACTGCGCAAGCAGTGTGAAAACGGTCCATTGACTAACTTGTTTAATTTTACATTTATATTTATGGCATTTGGCAGACACTCTTATCCAGAGTGACTTACATTTATCTCATTTATACAACTTGGCAGTTCAGGGTCAAGGGCCTT
>JAOTRJ010000051.1:26245745-26261693 GCA_028564905.1 Leptodoras praelongus | reverse complement strand
TTTGTTCTAGACACAAGATTCAGAATCAGAATATTGCCTGGGTCCAGGACAAACTATTCAAAATGTGTCATCGAGGAAACATCTTAAACATGTTAAAGCAATTCTGAATTTCTCGTTAGAGTAAATATCCAGCTATCTATCTAACCAGTCCTTGACATGATTAGCTCTGTCATTAGCCAAGAAAATTCACTAGGCATGGAAGGTCTCACCATGAAAACTCTTACACTTTTACAAAATTGTGGAAATATTGACTCATTGGATGAATTGATGCATAGGCGAACATAATTTGACCAAATAGACTTTCAGACCATTTTATCCTGCATGTCGGTGGCACCTGCATTCACTGATAAGGTCAGATGACAACAAGAAGGTGATGGACATGTTTATCTGTTGTTCACATTCTGCTGTTTAGCAGATGCTTTTAAACTAGTTTGTCAAGCAGAGTAGTTGAAGAGGAAGCAGGACACGCGGTATGCAGTAAAAGTGAACAGTGGCGACTTTGACACATCAGTGAAGTAGATCAGTTGGTGCTTTCTAGGTGATAGTATCTTTCTGACAGAATGGCGCTGCACTGGGAATTTGCACACATCAGATTACCAGAGCCATGAGTCTGTCATCTGTCTCCAACAGCCTCAGTCATGTGACTGCCAAGTTTCAAACAAGACATGTTTCTTTGAAACAGACTAATAAATAAAATGATTAAGAAAAGAATGTGCTTGTGCTTTTGTTAGTAACTTGTGTAGGATAGACAGTTCTGCTGGTTTCCTTAAATAGACTGCTGGTTGTGTTTTCTGTTCGAGTCGTGTGTACACAATGACCCTTAGCATGGATTTCTGTCTGGCTGCAGTATGGTAGGGACACACACAACCCAGAAACATGAGACACAGACTACAATGAGCAGCAACCAGGCATGAAGTAAACTCAGCCAAAACCCTGCCCTAGTCACCTAAACAACAGCTGTTGGTGTTAACAGTACATGGGAGCATCCAACTGGCATCTAATTAATAATCTTATTCATTTTATTAATAATCTATTAAGATTATTGTCCACACTTCTTGTCGTTAAACCCCATGCTTTCTGAAAATTCAAAGAATGTTCATGTAAGCCTTTGTGTTTTTTTATTGTGGAAAAAACAAGTAAGTGACAAACTTATATTATGAGAAATATATCTAAAGTATCATTGGAGTCTTGACGATACTGCTGCCATATCTGAACTGCTTAGCTAATCACAGGTGTTTGTTCACGTAAACAGAACAGGCATTAGTGCGCTCCTCCAAATGTGTTCAGCTGACTATGACATTGCTTGAGCAGCGATTCAAAGTCTTATGTGTCTTGAAGGAAGCTTGTGTTGACCCCTGTGTTGGTACAGTTGTGTGATCGGGGAGAACTACTGAATCTGTTGGGTCTTTCCAGTGACTATTGGTGCGCTCCATTTGACCTGGGTAGTCAGAATCTCAGAGATCCTTGTCAGAAATTGTAACTGGACCACCCCCTGAAGTCAGGTTTCCGACCGGGAGAGTCGGGGGAACCTCACCAACCCCGACTTCAAAATCCAAGATGGCTGCTGTGTGTATCAACAGTATTGAAAACTGTACTAATATACTGTTTATTAGTACTTCTGTCTTGTTTGTGTCTGTCATACACTAGTATGGTCCAGCTTCTGTCTGTGGACGTGTTGCTACAGTGCTTGTATGTGCAAAATACCGCCTAATACTTTTTCAGCTGGTATTGCTAACGATGGTTAACCTGGCTAGAACTGGTTCTCTGAATTCTTGTACTGCAATGTGGTCAACTGTCATCAGGTTGACTGTGAAGTCTTTCCCAACTCTGATTTTCGATTTCCAAGGTGAATGGAATGCAGCGTAAATAATATGGAGAAAATGGGGTTCAAACAAACAAACAGACAAGGACATCATGTAGGTCCTGGCACCACAGAAAACAGCAATAGTAGTCAGGATGAATCATTTTCTCGACTTTTTGCTTTCAGGCTTAATTTTTATATGGAGCATGTTTCCCTTTAATATTTTTGTTATATAATTAAACCCTCCCATGCTTTACTTAGCTGTAATGTCAGAGATTTGCTTTAAATCTTCATGTAATTCTGGAAACAAGCCATGTGCCAGTTAAATATGAGCAGCTACGCCCTGTCTCTTGCTCACACAAGTCGGTTTTTCTCTGTGAGAGTTCTGACATGTCAGGGGTTGATATTCAGGAAGTTCTTCTTGGTAGAAAGTAAAACCTTCATGAAAACTTGTGTTAAGGCCATATTTTGCTTGTTTCCTGCCAAGAGATGATACGTGTACCCTGAGATAATCTTGCTGAGGTGTGGTAGAATGGTTATCAGCTCTCACATTGCATGGCCTTTAACATGGCTCTGTGGTTGTCATGGTCACACAACTGAAAGTCATAATATACACTTTAACAATTGAAACTTTACCTTTAACTTACACAGCTGAATGTTTTTTTATGAAGTTAAATACATTTGGCAAACAAGCCCACAGTCTGTTATCTTCAGCAGTGAGTTATGTTTGGTTTGCTCTCGATTGCCGCCTTGAACAAGTACTCCATTTGACCTTGGTGTTGAGTGGGACCTTGTGTTTCTTAGCTCCAGGGACGTCATGTTCATTACAGTATGAAGGTTTTGTCTGACATTTACCCAGGAGGCTGCCCTGTTAATTGAGAGGTTTAAATAATGGATTCTCATTTATTCTTGATTATTTACCACTCACTGGTTTTGGCATATTAGGATACAGCTCTGTCTGGACATCCCACTGAGATCTGTATTAGGTCTGTGAAATGGGCATCTGTACATTGTGGGTGAAGGAAGTTCTGATGTCTGGTGCCGCTAGCATTTTATCACCTCAAGGTGTATTTGGCACCTGGCCCAATTTTGTAACCAGAGCACTGTATGTGTTCTCCCAGTGAGACTTTTCTAACTAATGTAAATCAGTTTCATTTGTTTGCAAAGCCTTGTCTGTGCCGTCTGTGTCGGTAGACAGGAAGTTTCCAGCTTACTGAAAGACAGCTGGATGAGATCAGTTAGTACAGTGCTCCTGTCTTTTTTACTTTGTCTTTATGGAAATATCTGCCTGCTGTCAGGTTTATCTGACAATTGCATGTCTGTTTTTAGGCAGACAAGACAAATGGCACTATAATGAGCCAGGATTCTTCTTAGTTTTCTAGCTTTTAGTTTTGGTTCAAGTTTCAACATTAAAATACACTATATTGCCAAAAGTATCCAAATCATTGAATTCAGGTGTTCCAATCACTTCCATGGCCACAGGTTTATAAAATCAAGAACCTAGTCATGCAGACTGCTTCTACACACACGTGAAAGAATGGGTCGCTCTCAGGAGCTCAGTGAATTCCAGCATAGTACCGTGATAGGATACCACCTGTGCAACAAGTCCAGTCATGAAATTTCCTCGCCACTTAATATTCCAGAGTCGAGAAAGTTTGGTGGAGGGGGGGACTACGGTATGGTGTTCTTCTTTACTTGGGTTTCAGCATACTGAGAGATTTTGGACAATTACATGCTCCCAACTTTGTGGGAACAGTTTGGGGATGGCCCCTGGGTGGGGAGTCCTGACCTAATCCCGATAGAACACCTTTGGGATGAATTAGAGTGGAGACTGTGAGCCAGGCCTTCTTGTCCAACATCAGTGTCTGACCTCACAAATGCACTTCTGGAAGAATGGTCAAAAATGCCCATAAACACACTCCTAAACCTTGTGGAAAGCCTTCCCAGAAGAGTTAAAGCAGGGTTAAAGGGTGGGCTGACATCATGTTAAACCCTATGGATTAAGAATGGGATGTCACTCAAGTTCATATGCGTGTGAAGGAGGTGAGCGAATACTTTTGGCAATAGTGTAGATTAATCCAGCTTCAAGTAGTCTTAATTGTGTCAGCTATTTTTCTTATTTAGTCTTAGTCCTGTGTCAGATGCCCTTGCTTGTTTTTAGCATATTTAGTCAACCTCATCCTCTTTTTAAATGTTTTTTAATTTCATTTCATTCAGATCTTAGTCAAAGACAACTGTAAGTATTATAGTATAGTTTTTGTCAGTGAAAACCGTTAACATTTTAGTCTTTTTTTGACATCAGATTATTATTGATTAACATTTCAATCAGTATAGTCTAGCACAAACTAATATTTTCTTTTGTCATGTTGTCTTATTGCACATGAGATATTCATATCAGTGGCCAGTGCTGTGCTGTAATGTTAAAATTATCCTACTTTAGTCTTCCATGTAATTAAACTTTGATAGGAAGAGTAGGCTGCAGTAAAGGATCAACATATTTTAAACAGCATAAACTGAAAGCAGTGCTAAACAATCCTTTTTTCTGGCATTTAGTTTAATATGTCCTCTGTATCTCGGGGTTATTGGTTCAGTGTTTCTCTTGTGGTAGCTGTGTCATTCTGGAGAAACCTGAACAAATTGAAATTTGTCCCAGTATGACCTTTGTCAGCGAGGAAAATGAAAGGCTCTTTTCTGTTCCGCAGGTGTCCGAGGTCATCGGCAGTATCCGGCAGGCCTCCAAAAGTACACTGAAAGAGGAAAACAAACCCAAGCAGGAGGCTGAGGAGTCCTTTTACAACTCTCAAAAAGCCGAGGTGCTTTACTGTGGCAAGGTGACAGTGAACCACAAAAAAGCACCCTCCACCCTGATCGACGACTGCATCGACCTGTTTCGGCAGCACGAGTCAGAGCGCAGGCGTCTGCGCCTCCTAAACGGCCAGCGCTCTAACGAGACCCCGCAGGTGTTCACCGTGGGAGACGACCCACTCAGCGCATCTCTCTCTGAGACTGCACTCGGCGAGATAAACGAGAAAGCAGGCAGTACGCGAAACGTCTTACCCGAGTGCATCCAGGAGGACTCGGGCTTTGAGCAGCAGGAGTTCCGCACTCGCTGCAACAGCTTGGCAGGCGGCTTACAGAAGGTTCCTAGAGAAACGGGAGTGCCAGCACGTAGGAGACATGCTAGTGCACCTAACAACGTTCAGCCGTCTGACGCAGACAAGAACCGCACCATGCTGTTTCAGGTATGACTGCACGCATTCACCTACAGAACATATGCAAACTTACACACTCACAAACACTCACACACATGACGCACATACTCAGGGCATACTGCTCTCTTTATGTATCTCAATTGTTTCAAATGTTGCACATATTCTACCTGTTAAGTCTGTGGAAAACTTTTTAACCATTTATACCTCAGAAGTTTAGATCATTGCAGCAGGTCACTGATAACAGTAAAGACATTCTTTTGTTTTTGTCATCCTCTGATCAAACAGCTATTCACAATTATAAGTTTGTTGTTTTTGAAAGGGCAAAAATTTTATTTTAATGATATAAAATCAGTTTTCATAACATCTACAAATATGAACATGCATAGCTTTATATACATCCTAAAACCCATAGACAGGTCCAGCTTGGACTTACGTTTTGAAGAATAATGCAGACGTATTTATTGCATGTTGTATCTTCTTAATGTGATAAGTAGTTTTTACTTATTTCCTAAGGAAGTTATTATTAAATTACACCTCTTAATCACATGATAACAGGATGACAGGATAATCAGCAGCAAGACAAGAAACAAACTGATTTTCAACGCTAGGAAACAAACAGTTTATGCTGACTATATCAGAATATGAAGAATCACTAGCGAGTTAGTGTGTCCTAACAAAGGATGATATTATGCTTAAGCATTTAGATTTTGACATTTCATAATCATAACCGTCATCCAAATATGGTGGATCGTCATCATTGGTGCACTTGCATACTATTTTATTCAGTCAGAACAGAAGCAGCCGCTTCCCAACTCCCAGAGACATTGTCACTCCTCAGCCACCCAGCCAGCAGCAAGATAACTGACGAATACTTCCAAAAATATAAGTGACAACACATCTGTTTTTCAGTCTCTAAATAAAGCTATGGTGTTCTTGTACTTTATTATATTATTAATGAAGACTATACTACAGCAGATGCGTCCGCATCCATTACAGTACCTTTCTAACAGGCCGTCCGTGGTCACTATGCAGGGTTAAATGCTCTGGTCTTCTGGTATAGAGGGTTAAATGCTCTGGTCTTGGAGTACATAATGCCTAGCTTAAGTAAAAACATGCAGATGGACTGAACTTGTTACTTTCTGTCCTCTGCGATGAGATCTGGAATAAGTCAAGCTTCTAATAAATCATTTTAAAGGGATTAAGCTGCCAGTTCCAAGCTCTACGCCTCATTTTAGAGCTCTCTATAGACAAATAAAGCTTCTGTATGTGCCTGGTGATCGTGGCATTAGTGAAATTATGGGCTAAATATAATCTCAAAGTAATCATAGTGCATGCCTGCTAAGCAGTCACTGAACTAGTCTTTAAATGGCCACCCAAGGCTAAAAATTCTCACTGAGAGCTGTTCATCTGAAATCAGCTCGGAGAAATCATTTGCATATGCTACATGACCTTGCTGGGTAGTGTGAGTGTGTATGTGAGTGTGTGTGTTTGTTTTCACCATCACAAAAGCCAGCATTATCATCAGATAAGATCTGAAGCTGCTGTCTTCATATTTTCATGTCTGCCAGAAGCACATTTCATGGAAAGGTCACTTGTAACATCTGCAGTCTTTTTTATTCTTTCAGGTTGGACGGTTCGAGGTGAATCTCATCAGCCCTGACACCAAGACAGTAGTCCTTGAGAAGAATTTCAAAGATATCTCATTTTGCTCCCAGGTTTGTAGCCTGGGATTTGCCTCAAGGCTTTGTTTACGCTCATCCTGGTCTTATCCTCAGCTCAGGTTCAATGTCAAGTGTATGTTTTTTGCACTACAGAATTGGCAGTGTGGACGCAGTTATTTATAGTGGCTTAAATTTGAAAAGAATAGTTTACTCTGCCTTAAGTGTCACTGCATGCCTTGTGTTGATACCTATTGCACAGCTTTCACACCGAACACGTACTGTGCAGTTACTGATTTATTGCAAGGTCTTCTTTTCTGTGTGCATGCATAGTAATGCTTGGTGTAATTTATTTATATAACACATGCCTTACGTAGGGAGTGAAGCAAACAGATCACTTTGGGTTCATCTGTCGTGATGTCGTGGAGTCAGGGCCAAACCAGTACACATGCTACGTGTTCCAGTGTGCCAGTGAGTCTCTGGTGAGCAGCTCAATCTTTTATTCTGCCTGTGCCACACACCTACACACACACACACACACACACACACACACACACATACACCAATGATCCATTATTTATTACCAGAGAGAAAACAATAATTGTGCCATACTAATGGTGTGAACATATTTGACCCACAGAACTGAAGTGAATGGAATTCAGATCATTAAGTTTATTTTGCCATGCAGATGTTTTGCAGGGTTTATAGGAATCATCATGAAAGATGCAAAAGAAAATGCAGCCTTGTCTGTTCCATGAACTACAGCTATCTCAAAATGCTGAAAACATATCTAAAAAGTGTGACAAAGGAGGATGTTATCATGCGTATAATCCAGCATTTATGCTAGCAGGAAGAAGTCGTCACCATTGTCCTCAGAGCATTGCTGATTTGACCTACTCAGTTATTTGAGAGAGCGGGAGATGTGTTTTCCTTTTATTAAAAGTACAGACATCAGATTTTCCTGTGTCAGATTTTTCCTTCCATTGTCAGACTGCCATGTAATATTATAGAACTCTGTTATGGTACAGTTACAGTGAGTACCAATGTAAATTCACAGCTCCAGGGTCCCTGGGCTTGTGCAACAGTCTGTGTTTTATTTCCGTGCATGTTCTAGTCTGTTTGTTTGGGTTTCTCTTTTCCCACATGCCAAACATGTGCATGGACAATGCAAAATTGTCAATTACACTAAAATGTTTGTGTGTCTGTGCAAGATCCCCTGTGATGGACTGGCCTACCATCCAGGGTAGATTCCTACCTCACCAAGGAATGAATAAATGAACCATCATCATTTATTCCAAATATATATTTCCGTCATGCTCCATTTGCATAAAATATGCTTCAACAGGTGACTGGAAACACCAGAGCAGTTAACAAAGTCCATGTGTGCTGCAAGACACTGTATTGTGGTGGTGTTGTAATGGGACTGCTGTCTTCTTCTCAGGTGGATGAGGTGATGCTGACTCTGAAGCAGGCCTTCAGTACAGCTGCAGCTCTGCAGAGCTCCAAAACCCAGATCAAGCTATGTGAGGCCTGTCCAATGCATGAACTGCACAAGCTTTGCGAGCGGATCGAAGGTGCAGCCAATAATTCTGTCATATACGGTGCTGTGCACAAGTCTTAGGCACCCAATTGTTTTTGGGTACAATTTTTGTTATTGATGTGTTTTTGCATTCTGCATTATTGAGTCAGTACAAATGTTACTTTTCCAACAAAAAATAAATGTTACACAAAAATGTTTGTATGTCAGTAACAAAAGCAACACATTAGATAACAGACCACTTTTCAGGCAAAAAACATAATGAAGGCTGCTGGGTTTTGCATGCAAAAAAAAGAAGCAAGTGTGACAATCAAAGTCTCTAGAAGAGCCGGGGAAGTTTCTCCAAGATGCTCAGTAAAACTTAAAAGCTCATTTCCTTATAAAATTGCACACATTGTACCTGGGAATAGGTTGAATGCATTTAAGAACACAGAATATTGATCTTTTTAGTTTATTACTGCGCTTTATACTGTTTTCTTTTATGTAGAAACATCTTCATTATTTTCTAAGGCATCTTTGCATGTGACTTCTTGTGCCTTTTACTGAGCGTCTTGGAGAATCTGCCACAGCTCTTCTGGAGACTTTAACTGTCACACTTACTCCTTTTTTGCATGCAAAACCCAGCAGCCTTCATTATGTTTTTTCTCAGAAAAGTGAGCTGTCTTGTCGCAGCTCTTTCTCATCACAGCTCTCTCTCTTCCTCTTTAATCTCTTGCTCACTACAAGCACACACACACACACACACACACACACACACACACACAGAGGGAGAGACAAAAGGGCAATTAAATTTGGGAAATAAGGAGCCGGTGTGGATGCTCACCTTTTCTGCTGCTTCGGCTCCATCTCCCGTTGCCAGATCCGTGCCTGATCTCACACCCGCTACACCCGAAATATTTTTGTACTGACTCACTAATGCAGTGAAATGTACCTAAAAACAGTAGCGTGCGTAAAACTTTTGCAAAGTAGTGTACACTCACATGCACATACCGTATACACCCATTTATTTACTGAAATAAAACCTGTTTTTTGCTGTTTGTAACCACAGGACTATACCCTCCCAGAGCAAAGCTGGCCATTCAAAAATATGTCTCCCAGCTGAACGATAATGAGCAGGCAGACATTTTTGAGCGTGTACAGGTAATCACCGGAAGGGAATTTCCAACATCTGTAAAATCTAATGTTCTGATCATCTTTGATTGTTGTTTGCTGTGCAGAAGATGAAGCCCAGTTGTGATCAGGAGGAGAATGAGCTGGTTGTTATTCAACTCAGGCAACTGTGTGAGACCAAACAGAAGGCACACGTGCACATTGGAGAGGCTCCTCAGGTATAGTACACAATCCAGAGCACGCATGCCTTTCATACTGAGGGAAATCTCAAGTTGCATCCTGCCTCGAATTGGTTAAGAGCGATTCTAAAACGGTATGGATTAGAATACAGCATCCTCTGCAGTTTCAATTCTGATAATATGGACTGCCCTTAAGAGAAGCAAATGCATGCCTCTTTCTCGGTATGCATTAGAGCAAGAATACTCAGAGCTTTTCTAAATATAGCACTGATGTCATGCTCCAGTCCATCTACAGGAGGCAAAGTGCATTTCAAAATAACTCTAGTAGTCTCCAAGGTGGCTTTTGCTCACAGAGTAACACTTATTCAGGACTCAGCTACACTTTTTGCCATTCTATGTTCAAAAGCCCATTTGTATCCCTGGACACAGGCTGTAAGTGTACGGTAATCATTAAAACTGCATTTGGTTTTGAGCTTAAGTGAACATTATTGTTTAAATATTTGTTGCATATGTTAGCATAGCCAGTCATCCATCTCTCTGTGTGTTGTAGAACACAGGAGGTTCAGAGAGCTCAAGTGCAGCTGGACGCAACAAGCTGGACGTGTTGAAGAATAAGGCACGCAGCTCCCTCACCAGCTCCCTGGAGAACATCTTTTCACGGGTGTGTGCATGCATGTGGGCGTGTGCGGTTGTGGGTGTGTGTGGACATGTTTTTAATATCTGGGTGGGGACCAAAAACCCCCACATGGATAGGAATGTCTGATCATTTTGACCTTGTGGAAACATTTGGCTGGTCCCCATGAGGAGGGGGTGTTTTTTTTTGTTTTTTTTTTGCTGTTTCTTTTAACAAAAAATCCAAAAATAAAATGGACAAAAGTTTGCCTTTTTTGCCTCATTACTGAAGTTAAGAATAGTTTAAGGTTAAAAACTGATTGTATTTCATTAAAAAGAGGAATTATATTTTTTATTTGTACTAGCTCAGTACTGGAATCCAACCAGAACTTGGTTACTGTAAAAACATGGGATAAGGAAGAATCTTGAAATTTTCACAAATTCCTATTTGAGGAGTTATTTTAGACATGAAACGTTTTCTTGTATTTTAAAGAAGAAAAAGACAAAAATGTTTATTGATGGGTTGTATTGGGTAATTGTTTTAGATGTAGGTTAGGGTTAGAGGAGGGACACCTTTTAAAATGCAGATATAATAAATTATCATCATGAATCCCTTGTTGCGTTCAGGGCGCAACAAGTTTCAGAGCACACCCTGAAGTCCCTAAACGGTGCCATATGGGTTAATAAATAAGTACTATTAGAAATTTATGTACTCCACTCATCAACAAAGAGGAGGGGTTTGGTTGGGGGGTTAGGAGGATTAATCACTCCACACCGTTATAAAATTATTTAAGACCATTTTTGGTGTGCTCAGGCAAACTCTCAATAGTGCTGATCATAACACTTTGAATTGTGCTTTATTTCTCTCCCATATGTGTGTCTTTGTCATTGTGACTCGCTTCAGGGTGTACGCTGATTTTCCATTATTATTAATCCTTGGAGCAGTGTGTATATAAACAGAAGCTCAGTTTAGTCTCTCTCCCTCTCTCGTCCAGGGTGCAAACCGGATGCGCATGCGTCTAGGAAGCATGGGCAGCTTTGACCGAGTAAGTATCCTCTCTGAACTCTACTCCCCCTTGTATAGTCTGTGAATTCCAGGAGTTCGTAGTTCCAATAGAATGCGCTATGAGTACACACACTCCTACAAGTGTGTGTACACACTGTGTGGTTGCCCTGTGGTGTGAATTCTTTCTGTGATGTATTGCTTGTTTGCTGCCATCCACATAAAAAGCTTGTGTTAAACTTTTTGCATTCCCTATCCAGAGCCCGGATGTTTCATAATGACTCTGTTTCATTTGAATGTGGAATGTGAAGTGTGTGTGTGTGAGATAATGATCATCCCTGGTCATGCATCTTGCTTGCTGTGGTTTGCTGAGCTACAAAGTTTTTTATTCCTAAAGAACCATAACACGTGTCAACCAGCGTTATCGCTGTGAGGCCCCTGTGTCATGCTGAAAAATAACATCTATCTCACAGACATCAGGCCTGCTGCTTAACTGTCCTGCTACACAGTGTATCCTGCTCACCACGCCTGAAAGTGAGGGTTGGGGTGAATGATTCAAATACATGCCTGTTTCAGGTCATGATTGTTTTGAAAGGTTTTGCTCACTAAGGCAAGGTCGACACAAAAATTAGCCAAGGCCATCAGAGAGCTTAATGAAGTTATTTTTCAGATGCTGCAATTTATTGATTAGAAGAAAATATTAAAATGTTCATCAATATTAAATATTAAATGCACCCTGAAGCCTTCCTGTCTGTATTTGTCTGTTACTACTTAAGCACATATCTGTGGTATCTTGGTAAGAAGGCTGCATGTTTTCTTTTGTCATGTAGATAATCTTTGTTTTTCCCAAATTTAGCCTTGGCAGTGTCAGGCTGGCTTGAGGAGTTATGGGAGGGGGCAGGGTTGCCTTACAGAAATAAACTGGTGAAGAGTGTTGTGCAGCCGTTACAGGCTTCCTGGCTGTGTAAAGGGAGAGCACCAGGTTAGGCCCCAGAATGTAAGGACAGGAAACAGAGCAAGGAAGTGAGCCAGAATGAGCCTTTCCTATAACTAGGGTAGCAAACATGGCCAGATCATGCACGTGCTATGTTTGTAGTCACAGGACATGGGTTATTAGCATACAATAGATCCAATAGCATGTGTGTAGTCATGCTGTGTCCAGTGCTGCCACTTCAGAGTGGGATAAAGTTCTGGGATACACACTAGGAGCGCCGTGAGACGTCTCTGGGTGAGTCGATACTGGTCACAGTGGCACACCTGGTATTTGGTTTCAGTGTGTTTGTGGGTTGGCAGTGACGGTGGTGGTGCTGTGGAGAATTCATTAGAGTGTCTGTGCTTGTTATTGAATTTTTTTTATTTGGGATGGAATTTGTGCAGAGATGGTTTCATGGCTAGTAGTGTTAGTAGTTCTTGAGCACAAACTACAGTATGTGCATTTTTATAAATGGGTCACTAAGCAGTCTGTTTAATCTTTGGCCACGCAGCAAGACGAGTCTCCCAGTGATTCTCCTCCAGGGACTCCCCCTGCTAACTTGGATGAGGATCCTGACGCCCCTCTGTTCCGCCGCCGAGCACACACTTTCAGCCACCCTCCCATCAAGAAGAGGATATCTTTCACAGATTTACCGACACAGGCCAAGGTTCCTCTGCACAGACAACAGTCTCTTGCTCCAGAGCTGCTGCAAAGCAGGTAACACATCACTTCCTGTCTCACATGATCGACTCTTGGCTCCGTTTATCTCAAGCCTAATCAGCACTTGTGGTGCCATTAGAAATACAGATTTGTGTTTAAGTAGCAAATCCGCAAAGGCAAGAGGGGTTGTGGCATACTCTTGACATTTTCACACATTTTAAACATAGACCACAAGATCAGTGTACAGTTCATCAGTGTAAAATAATAATTTAAAGATTTAAATTATAAAACTTTAAATTACTTATAAGACTTAGCGTATGGTGTGTTGATTTAGATCTGTCAATGTCTACATTGGTGAAGATTGAACAAGGTCTTAGGAAGGATGCAGATGTGGTTACTACACAAATGCTGAGTCTTAATGTTCATTTCCTTGTGTTAGAGAATAAATGTTCTTGTATAGATACAAAGGTCAGGATGACATATAAACTGTTAAGGCCTATGGCATGCATGCTAACACTGTTAGTGAAATATGAAGCATGTTGCTGTGTAATGCTATGTTTAGTACTAATTCAGATAATTGATCAGATTACTGCTGCAAATTATTCTCTATATAACTCTTTAAATGCCCTGTTGACCTTTTAACTAAAAAAAAAAAAACGAAATTCTTGAAATCATTGAAAATCTGTTTTAACAATTTGTATATGAAGGTATGCTAAAAAATATTGCTTTTTAAACAACTTCTTTTCTTTTAAAAAATATTCATCTGAGCAACCATTTATTGCTCATTTGAGGAATGTGAGCATTCAATGCGTATACCAATGAGCCATCTTTTGTCCCCAGCTGTTCTGCGACAGCAGTGTTCTTTATCTGCCTGTAATCTCTCTTCAGCCCAGTGCGTGTGCCGAGAAAACGCAGTGTCTCTGAGGGCGAGTCCTCCTTCAACCTTACCTCCTCCTTCTCCCCTCCCACTTTCCTGAAAAGTTTTTACCTGGGCTCCTTCAGCTCATTGGCCTCCCTGCCGGACAGCCCCAAGAGGTGAGAGAGGGTGCTGGCTGTAAACCCCCCACTGCCCTGGGGACAGGAGCAGGGCAGTGATGCCATGCAGTAACACTGGGCTGGCAGCAGTGTCTGTCTGACCATTAACCCCTTGTCAATCTTCCGCCGTTTTCTTTGAGAGGAATTGCTATTCTCTCTCTCTCTTTTTCTTGCTCCTCACTACTGGACTATTTGTCGACATCTACAGGAACCAGGAAACCTGATAGCGAGAAGCCTTCCTCTGTTAAACCGCACGACGCTTCTCAGTCTGCTGTATAGTGCACTAAACATGAAGTATAATTCTAGCACTAACACCTAAATCCAGTATCATATTGCTAGAAGAAATACAAATTGCTTTCTACTAATCTAGGTTTCACTGTATTCGTCTCAGTCAGTGTCCTCCTATATTATTGATTAAAAGATTTAAAAATGAGATTTTTATCATCATGTATTGGAATAACATGCTTAAATGTATCACGTTTTATAATATTTAATATAGATACTATAATGATAATGTTTTGCATTGCATGCATTTTACATACTATACCCTGGCACTGGTTATATGTAAAGTGCTGAAAGGGTGTAATGTTTCTTTACTACTTTAAAGTTGATTATATGTATATATAATAAAAGAATTCATGTTATAGGAAGATAATCCATGCCATGGTGGTGTGATTCTCTGAAGCAGAATAGTTACCTATTGCACGGCCCACAATGTGTTATTCCACTCGTATCACAGCCAGTGATTTCAATCTATAATTTATTAATGAACAAAAAACTCAATAAGACAATAAAAACCCCACAAACTATCATTTTACTGTGAAACTGGAAAGCACAGAATCCTGTCCTAAAGAAAGCTGGTTGTTAAAAAATGCTGACACATGAGACCCGTTTCATAAATACTAAATAAATAACGGAAAGCACCACCGTAGAAACATGCATGTTTTTCTTTGCTAAATGGCACTAATTACTAACAATTCCTTTAATCCATTTATTATTAGTCTTAGATTATGTGGATAAGCAGCATTAAAGTTAGTGTGAATGAGCTATTCCTATATGTACTACCATGTATTAGAATGCTCACAGTATGTCAGAGTGTTTAATGTTTGTTAGGAACCTTTATGTATAAAGATTATATGAAGGAGGTATGTAAATACAGGACGAGATGCGAAACCCTCAATTGCGTTACAGGTAGAGCTACTGTCTTATTTTTTACTGTCTTAAAGTTATTCCACACGGTTTAAAAATCATTTTGGGCAGGATTCACCATACAAGCCCTTGTATATGTTATACTATAGACTTCATTACGTTGTAGAATGGGTGCATTGATATAAACATGTGATTTTCCTTACAGCCAGGACTAGTGTCAAATCTGTGGTGTTGTTAATAGAAAGGTAATCACTCCCTTCTGAATAATCAGAAAATTCAGTGGTGCTGTGGTATAGGTAACGGTAATTAATTCATTAGACCACAGAGAACAGTAATAAGACATTAATTATAAGATGCTTACTGCAGGGTATATTTATGTAACGGGTGAACACTTCTTTGTGTTCCAAACTTGCCCATGCCATAATTGACTAAGGATTCTTGATTCACTGAACAAAAGACTTCCTGAAATGAATAATTTCATGGTGCTTCTTCTGTTCTATTTGACAGTTTAAGTAAGTGGAAGACAGAGAGAAAAACACCAGAAAGAACTGTTAGAACTTCCTTTTTTTATATTACTACATATCTGATGACAGTTTATTTTACCTAAAGCTCTGTTTGCTTTTTAAAGAGTACCAGTAGGAAGATTATTGTGAAATTTATGAGGTTGTATGAGCACAAAGAAAACTAGGTTACTGCTCTTTGTAATTTAACATTTCTGGCTCTGGTTAGATTAGGCTTTGGCATCCTATTATGTTCAGTGCACTGTTTGCTGTTTGATTATTGTATAAACATATATACACTCAGCGGCCACTTTAAAAGGAACACCTGTCCCTCCTGCCCACCCGTGAAGTTATTCAGGCATGGCAGCAGTGCAACTGGGATACAGGTCAAGAGCTTCTGTTAGTGTTCACATCAAACATCAGAGACATGGTCTTTGGAGTATTTCAGATACATTGATTGATAGGAATCAAACCTCACGTGGTCTTCTGCCTCAGGGTTTGGCATTTTGTGCATTTTGA
>JAOTRJ010000051.1:26220835-26230858 GCA_028564905.1 Leptodoras praelongus | reverse complement strand
GAGGCCCTACACCATACTAATAAATTATTGTGGTCTAAAATGACAGGTGTTTCAGTTTCATTGTCTAATCCCTGTACGTCCCCCAGTGATGTCATCGTGATGCACAACCTCTGCCTACCCTATGGACCTCACAAATAGTTTACTATAAATGTATTCAATGCGTTTCAGGGCACAAGCTTTCTTTAACCATTTTTAGTTGTATAAATGGGTTCTACATGGAACCTTCTCACACTGGCTAACACTTTGTTGTAGTGTTGTAGATTTTTCCAAAGATGTAGATTTTTCTTTTATTTTTTGGTACTGTGTGATCTGTATGGTTAACAGTTACACTATGGTAGAGCTAGGGCAGGTACTAGACCCAGGCTGTAGGGAACAGGCATTCATGAGACCCAGGTGTGCATTGTTTGCCTAGGACAACTAGTTAAGTCCGCCTACATCCCAGTGGGGCTTCCTGACCTCCATACCCTATCTTGGTTCTCCCAAATGCCTTTGGCTCTCTCTTCATCGATTGTTCATGTACTAATATATGCAGACAATGCGTATGAATTATGTATTGTGGGCTCCACTGTAATATGTTAAAGGCTTTGATTTAAGGTACTATTCTAAAGCATGAAGTTAACAGAATCGAGCCAAGAACCAAGAAAAAGGCAAATGGATATCAATCATCCAAGGTGTCTAACCTATTTAACAATAACATTCCAGTTCACTGCATGACAGTTGGCACTAGGGAAATTGGATGGACGTGGAAGACACACAAACAGGAGATCTTTCTTGATATGGTTTGTGGCCAGAGGTGAATTTTGCAATCAGTGCTTTTGCTGGTGTACCTGTCAAGGCTCCTCTCCTGCCTGGAGGCCATTTGCAAGCCATACTTCTTCTCACATCCCCCAACTGCCTGGCAAGCTCAGCACTATTCCCTCAGGAGCAGCTACAGCATTGCTAGAAAAATCACTGGCTTTACCTGATACAGCATTAAATTAATCTGCTATCCTTTTGGGGGCCAAGACAAAGCATGTCTTGGTCTGGGGTTAGTGGGGCATCCACACTACTCCCCAGTTCCCCATATCACCTTATCAACAATCCAAGATCTCCAGAAACAGTGGTCTGTACCCATTCAGTTTATAGCCCATTGTCTGGGTGTGATCCAGACGTCAAATCCTAAGAGTAAGCCAAATGACAATTGTTATAGCTCCAGGTAGTAACCTTATAAGTGTATACATTCAATATATAGCACACATAACATATTGAACCCTTCCTTTTTCCTAGAGCATTCATCACAAATCCACATATTTCTCACAAATTATGTCATTATAATGTCTATCATTGTTGTAACGTAAGTATTTACAGAACACATTTTGATACAAGAACACTTTTCGTGGAAAAAGAAACATTATTTCAACAACAGTGTATTTTCAAACAGCTGATGACTAACCTTCCCAGCCATAATCTTGCATTTCCAACTCTATGACATCATCTGATCAAAACCCTATTTTTCCAGCTGAGGTAGTATAAGCCCTTTGGCAAAGGGACTCAATATAAACAATCCAAGCCAAAATTCTGGCTACTCCCCTTATAAGTAAATGATCTCTTAGACAGCCTGGATTATTAAAGTCATTACTTACAGAAAAGCTAAGCAGAGGAAGCCATTTTTAGGACTTCCTCTCTGACCTCAGTGGAGGGAGGAACTCACCTCCGGGGATTTAGTAAGTTATCAGTGAGAGAAGATTATGAATGTGAGATCATCAGCACTTCCCATAGTCAGTGGTGCTACTCCATGGTCATTGAGCTGGAGTGGGAGGAGAGAGAACAGGGTGACTCTGTGGTGCTCTGATGTGTGAGATGAACACTGCAGTACTGAAAAAAGTGTCATGGGTGTGAGTATTCCACACAAACAGCGCAAACGTACAGTGATGGAAGGGGCCCTCCTGTGGGCTTTTGGGGGGGGGGGTGTTGAGTAGAGGCTGCTGGCAAATATTTGTTGTTCTGCCTCATTCCTGGCAGTGGCGCCTGTGGCACTGCTGATGGACTGTTGCTCATCTCCCATGCTGCATGTCTGCATGTGAACTTTGTTTTGGGATGAGTGAGTCTGCTTTACAAACTCACTCCGACAGTATTCAGCATATACTGTGCTACTTGTTACAAGGGTGTGCACACAAAACACACACACACACACACTGCTTTGGCTGTGGGCACACCCTTAGTTTATTTCACAACCTTCTTCCATCTTAGACCATGTCCATCACACCCTCTTAACTAGAAACAAACAGCCGACGCCCTTGCTCAAACAAAAAAAAGCGCACATCCCAGCCCCCAACATAACTGTTGTGCAACCTGCTTTATTTGCAAGCAAAGAAAAGTGCCTCCTCTCCTTGCTGCAGTTGACTGAGGTGACTAGATGCACTGTGAGAGAGAGAGAATGATGCCTATGATTATAGGAGCCAGTGGAACAGTGTTCAAGCTCCCTCAGGTTTCAGGCATCTGGCTAGGGGCCCATTCCTTCATTCTCTCTTCCGCTCTCATCTCATCTCACTACAACTGAGTCCTCTAACAGAAGAGAGGAGCAGTGCAGTCCAGAGCTATTTATAAGTGGGGTAAGAGAGGTGTTCACCAAGATGTACTCCTCAGGTTTGCAATGAAATTAGTATTGGGCATGAAAAACCAGACATGGTGACTGAACATATACACTGTATTGTATCTAGTAATAAATATATGTTTACAAAAAAATTGCATAATTTGCATACCAATTAAAAAAAATGAAATAAAATCAGCATCATCTAAAAATACCCTGTATGTGGAAAGCTTGAAACAATGAAAACCTTGATCTTATTCAGGCTTGGCCATTGTCTCTTATACAGTATGTCCTGTATGTAGGTTAAATTTGAGCTACAAAGTGATATAAACTCAGTACCTATAACCAACTCCTGCCTGTATTTCCTGTACCATCTTCAGTACTCTGTTTGAATAATAATTCTCCCACTTCTGGAGCTTCACCAGGAGGTTTGGTCAGGCTTTAATGCTGCCTGTGTGGGCAGCAATGCCTCTACTCACTGGAGAGAGCCAGACTCTGTTGTCTCCCACTCCACCCACTCCTCCAGCATCTCTCCAGCACACTGGTGGTGGAGAACTGATTTCCCATTGTGCTTCATTAACCTTTCCTGGCGCTCATCAGGCCAGATTCATCATGGTGGCGTTGAGGCGAGGGTTTAGACTTCGTCATTCCGTGAGGGAGGAGATGGAGCCTCTTGATATCGCTGTGACTAATTGCAGACATGCAAATTGCGAATTGATAATGTGCCCTGCAATTATGCCGTCTGTACTTAGACTGGTGTGCCTCAGGTGTACTTCTTTCTGTCCTTTAGTTAGCCATCTTATTTTATCCTTTTATGTCTGAAACAGACAGGAACAGGCTTTTATTTTCATGGATAGAATAAGATCTGAATGCAGGGCTAGGTTCTTGAAGAAAGGAGATGGAAAAAATATTGATCCATCATTTCTCTGCCACCACCAGTCATACAGCTATTTGACTATTCTTTGGTTGTATAAAAAATGAGAATGGACCAGTGGCAAAGACACAATATGGGGTAGTTAGTGCGTGAGGTCAGACTTCAAACAGAGCACGTCTACAGTGAGGGTATCTAAGTGACCTGATGCAGTTCATGAATGCATAAAAAGCTGAACGGTAAGTGGGACCTAATATAGTGATTACCTGATGTATGTGTGCGCATGACTGTGTATCAGCGCATGTGTGCCCGTGTATGCAGGGAAGAAGGAGAGTGTTTTGGCTTTTTAATGAGCACATATCCCTGTCCAGTGCAACAAGAGCAACTGTGAGCCTGTCAGCCCTAGTGGGCTGAGGATGTGGAAATTGAATGGAGCCTTTCAGTTCTGCTGCTCGTCTCCCTGGGGGTGAGAGACTGGTTACCATGGTTATGTTGGATTCCTGCAGCTAATGGGTGGGAGTTGTGTAGCTCTGGCAACCTGGCTCAGTCTAAGGCCGAATATACACAGTGAGTGCTTGGGGGTGTGGTGGCAGGCGATCTAGGATATGGGAGGTCACACATGCGTGGACACACACACACACTTACACAGACAAAGAAATATATATTAGGCTGAAAGTACAGAATGTGCTTTTCCAGTCTCCATTCTTCACATGTCTCATATACAAGGAATGCAGAATATCATTAACCATCTTTATATATGTTAATCATTTGTCTGATAACACATACCATATGCAGGCATGGCAAATGCTGGCAATGGAATGCCATCCGTAATATAGCTGTTTTTATGACTTATTCCTTTTAGTTCAATCATGCCCAAATTAAAAGTGACAAAAATGAAATGAGTTTAATTTCTGAAATTGATTAAGGAAAGACAAATTGAGATTAATGGGGTATTGAGAACACTGAGAGTGAAGCACCAACAGTATTGACTACAATAGGCAATGGCAAGGCAAGGCTGATATTCAGACTGGATTTCTTTTTGTTTTCTTTCTTATATGGGTATATGTTTAGCACCTTATTTGTTTATGGCCAGATGCTGAAAAGCAAATGCCAAAAGCAAGACCCCCATACCAAATCCCCGACTGCTTCCAACAGAAAACACTACAATTAAATAGTACTAAAGTGAATTAAGACTTCCTTGCTTTTACAAAAAAGTGAACTGATGTCTAATGTGAAAGCACCTGGCTGTGGACTTTATCACATGCAGTGGAAGGACATAAAAACCTTCCTCTGTATAGCTATCTATATCATGTGTATATGGTTCATTTTCCATTTTGTTGTGCCACTTGCCTGGATTCTCTATACTGTGTGTATCAGAATGTGGTCCATTCCCTTCTTTGTAGCTATGCAGATGTCTTGGATCACATTACACTTGGAAGACTGAGTCATGGATATTGCCCCCCCTCCTCCCCCAAACAACCCCACCCTTCATCCCCCCAGCAGACTTGCAGCAACTCCAGAGTTTTAGAAGAAAGTATCTCAGTCTCTGTACGGAGCCACTGTACTGTAGCTCGGAAAAGGATTGTTTTTCTATCCTGATTAGCTTACTACTAATAGAACTGTGGCATAAAACACAAGGTGGATTTCAGACCTGCTGACCTGACACTAACTCTATATTCTTCAGATCAGTGTGAGGTGAGGGGATTGAGAAAGGGGAACAAAAACAAGCAAGAATAGGTATGGAAAATTGGAGCACTGCTGGTTTTTATTAGTGTAGAGTGCATGGTAATGATGATCCTGGGCTTACCTCTAAGTATGGCCAGGAAAAAACTTTTTAAGTGTCTTGTCACTCTGGAATTTGGGAAGGGATTAAGACAGCCACAGGCCAAACCAAATGTTAGGAGGATGACATTGCCCGATCACTTTTGCTCCCAAATTAGGTCTTATCCAGAACAGTTATGTAATTCAGTAAACACCTCAGACTTTATTACAGCAGGCAAACAACTGGGCAGAATTCTCAACAAACAGACAGCTGTTTCTTTCTTCTCTGCATTTAGTGAAATGATCTCACAATAGAATGATTAAGACATATGGCAGTGATTTATGCATCGCTCATGTGCTTTCTATTTTTGTGTGACAGTTCAGCACTTCTATACTTCCTGGGTTTAAGTAATTAGTCAAACTGCAAAAATTAGGCAGGGTTACATACTTAGGCAGCATAATAAAGCTAATAAAGTAACTCTACTGTTAAATCTGTGTTTTTTTTGTTTTTTTTGCATTTTGCATTTTACCATACAGTTGAACCATCCTTGACTGGCATATATGTGCAGACCCTGTTAGTAATGATGTTATGCAACATGAGCAAACATCTCAAGAAGGTTGCCCAAATACTCAGACGTAGTGGCTACATACTTCTACCCTGCAGCAGGCCAAACGAAACATTATTATTACAGTACCGTTTTACTTTTTCCACAAGCTTCATAAAAATCCATGGTGATTAAAACCAGGTCAGTGTGTGTGTATATATATATGTGTGTGTGTGTGTGTGTGTGTGTGTGTGTGTGTGTGTTTCTTGCTGATTCGCCACTGTTAGCTCGTTTGTACTTGAGTTCTGCTATTTCCCTGGCAGTCCAGACAGCCTTGAGCCCAGGCCACTACATGTTCTCATTGTCCAAGTATTTTACTAACCACGGTGTTTTTAGCGGTTGCCTCACTGAAGGCTCAGAGGGACACCCGGGCCTTCCTGCACCCACAAAGTAGACTTTCAGACGGCAGCACTTGATTCGATTGATAACGCTCGAGGGACAGCTTTGTCAAATTACATCCTTAGTTAGAACACTGTGATACCTACAAACTCAGTTTGTTATTCACCGGGTTTTGGGAGTGTTTAAGTAACACAGTAATGTACTGGCTGAATGAGAAGTCTCTGAAGCAGTGAATGTCTCTCACAGATGCACTGAATTACCCAACAAACGAACATAACCGACCCAGGGAAGAGCACAGCTTATTTTGCTGAGTCAGTAAATGGTGACATTCCTATCCTCATAAAAGAGCACAACAAGAACATTCTTTGGTTTCCAGACACGCAAACGCATGCTAGGTTTGACAGTTTCCACAGATTAACCGTTTCCAGCTCAATGTGCCCTGTTTTGTCATGATTCGTTGAACTCCCTCAGAAAAAGAGGCCATTGAGGTTGGTCAGCATCCTGCCAGCACATATTAAAATGTTTAGTGATTAGTTGACTAGCTAATTTGAATATTGCAGACTTCTGGACTGATAGTATGTGGCAAACTTGCAAACAGTATATATGTAACCCTTTACCCAATGTTCATAACGAGTAATGGGCCATATCTTTTACATAACTTTTACAATCTGGCAACACTGTTCTCACAGGATCTTGCTGTGGCCCTTAATTGACTCAGCCAGGTGTGGTGATGTGGTTGGACTGGAGTCCCCCAACTGTTCCAGTTTAAATGAGCAAAGTTCCATGGGGTTACTGAACCTCTTCAAGTTTGACAAATTAAAAAATTAATCCATGCTATGCTTTTGAGTTTAATTGAGCTTAAACTTGTGGCAGTGGCAGCTCACCAGCTGTGGAGTTGAAAACCTGAGAAAACCATACCTTGCTCTTACCTTGTTAGCTCAAGCCCTTGGCCTGATTGTGCGTGATTCATCATTCCTCTTCATCTGTAATCCTCCACTAATTCTCAGTGACTTTTTCCCACCTCTAAAGAGCTCTGACTTTTCACTCTGTCACTGTGAAAGTTGCGAGCAGGGTTTAAAAAGGTGCACAAACCTTGCCCTCAAAATTTGTCATTACCTTTATTCCTAGGCTCAAGTACATATGGCCTTACTCCCAGAACTCAATCCGCATCTGCTTGCAGTATGAAGATTTTGGCTGCCTCCTCCTCATTTACTAAGTAAAACATCCTCAACAATTTACTGCAGACTAGCATCTTGATGACAAGTCCTGCCTGCCCAAATATGTCATTTCTCTTGGAAATACATCACACTGCAAAAGAAAACTACACCATGGTTACATGTATGTAGTAGTAAACTACAGAATTAAAATGAGTCTTTAAATTATAGTAAATAATTAATTTGTACAAAACTGTACAGTGCAGTTCCCTGGCATCTACTTCAGAATATTACAGCTGCAAAGTCACAATGCACCCCATTTCCATGCCCATGCCCAGGCTTTGGTGTTAAGAATAGCCATCAGTAGAATAGCAGTAGGACATATCTGGCCTATAGGAACTACAGCAGTTTTATTGAAGCCCCATTTCTTTATTATATTATGTGTTCTGTTTTATAAATTAATTGGACTGAAAAGAAATTAAAACAATCCTCCAAATGACAAACCTTTGCCCAAACATGTTGCATTATAATTCATTATTTCATTATGAATGAAAGTTCTAGCTTCACTATGCCACCTTATGCAATAATGGGTACATACTTGAATCTTTTCTAACATTTTCAAACGTCCAAAAGCTCCCATACAGTGCAATCTGTCTCAAAGTTAGTAAAGGGTGTTTGCATTTGGACAGATTGACATATGGAATAAAATTATTTTAGAAACAGTATGGGAACTCTGTATATGCATTGGTTTAAAACATCACAAGCACTGGTTAAAAACATATAATTAAAAATGACATTAAAGCAACGTATAAAGCAATTCTTGTATGTCAGAACAGCTTTCTTTGTGTGCTGCATTTACACTCCTCCACCCTCCAGCTCTCTCTCACACTGTGCTGCTGTTAAGTGTTTTCTTATAGCCTTACAGGTACACAGACGAAGCTGTTAGCATTACTCATTTCCAGAAGGAAACGTGATTTTCAGTGAGTCCATATATACTTTACAGCATTATAATCAATACCTAGCCCAGCTGGAGTAGACACAAATAAACCATTTGCATGCGGCTGTACACATAATTTAAATAGTAAGTCCTTAAAGCTTCAAATTGGCACAGTTTCAGCAGGGAAGATCTTTTCATGGACTTTAACAAACAAATCTCTTACAGTCCTGAGAATTTCTTAAAGTGAGCAGGGCTTTTCGAAAATGTAGCTCTTCCTCCTCCATTAGTGTCCGCTGAACCTGCAGACCAGGGGGAGTCGGCCCTCTTCGAAAAATAGCACACCCTCCATGCTGTGTTTGGTGTTAAACCAGACTGTTGCAGGAAGTGTTCTGGGAAACCTGCATGGAAACCAAACAAGATGTCATTTACAGATAAGACATATTAAAGAAAGAAAAAGAAAGTGCCAAAGCTGCTATTGCAGTTCTTAGCTAAAAATGTCATTGGAAAATTGAATATTTGTTCGTATTGAATATTAGCAAGTGTTGTTATATCATAAAATATTACAGCAAATACAGACCATGCAACAGCACGGAGCATGTGGGGAAGGCATCTCCAATTTATGTTGTGATGTCAGCAGCGAGGGGTGTTTGCAGGAGCACATTCTCAGACACAATAGCTGGCTAAAGAACAACCTAACTGTTTTTTTGAACAACAACCAGCAACAGAGAACAGCAGGAAGTGAGAATTAAGGGAACTACTAAGAGCCTGAATTACATGCTACCAGCATAGACGGTCATTACCACACACACACAGCTCATAGAGAGTAAGTGGGTAACATTTGCTGCATGATGGGATACACACAGTGCCACTGTCTCAAACTCAGAAGTTGCCTCTCACTCCCTAGAATCCAGTAGCAGTCAACACAATATATTTATTATATATACTTTAATATATATAAAGTGTACTTGTTTTTTTTTGTCTAATGCCTGATTTGGCTGTTCTTTTGTTGAACTGCTAGACATAAAAAAATGTCTTTTAAAAATGACTTTCCAGAAATGGCTTGGAACATTTAAATGAAACTACAGTCAGAACCTTAATTCATTGTGAGATTTATTTTAGATTCATCTTCCCTGTCTGTTCAAGCATGCAGATTGAATGGCTCTGATGAAGTGATTTTACACAAAGTGCTGCCAAAATCTTGAACTATCCCTACAGATTTGACAGATTTTAAAAATAATAAACCACATAGGCTTTTATAGGAGATGTGAGTGAGATGTGAAAGGACGATCTATCTTTGTAATTCCTTCAGGATATGTGCTTTAGAAAGAAAGAGTTTATGCAGGTATTCTGGAAGTAAAAGGCCACATGAGAGAAAAAAAACCCCAACATGAGAGAAAAATGATAGGAGAGGTATACTGGAATAGAGAATGTCCTATTTCAACGTGCTTCTTTATGTAATGATTACAATAATTGGCCAACACAACTAACTGGACATATATATGGTTATATGACATTTAAAAAATTAGGGAGCAAAAAAGGTTAACAAGGTATTAGGCTACAAATTAGAAATATTCATTCATTTTCTTGACCTTATTCCGACTTATTCCTTTTCAGGGTCACGGGAGAACCGGTGCCTAGCGGGCAGCTTAGGGTGCAAGGGAACAACCTTAGATAGGGTGCCAATCCATCGTAGGGCACACACACACTCAAACACACTAGGGCCACTTTAGAGACACCAATCAACCTAACGTGCATGTCTTTGAACTGTGGGAGGAAACCGGAGAACC
>JAOTRJ010000051.1:26194104-26205893 GCA_028564905.1 Leptodoras praelongus | reverse complement strand
AAACAACAAGAGGTCTCTCCTCCACCAAACCAAGGCTGAAGGCTGGAGGAAGAGCAAGAAAAGTGCGCTGCAATGTAAAATGCTTCCCGGTGCTAGGCCTGCTTACTGCAACCTGAGCATGTGTAAGTTTGTAAGAGAGGTTGATAAACAGCTATATAGTGTTGGCAAGGCAAATGATTTTAAATGTGGTGCTGTTTGTGCATGGGGACAGTGGATGTCCTGCTCCTTTCTTAGTAGCTGAGCATGTTTGAGGACCATGGATTATCAAGAGACCAAGCATAGTTTTTGTCATGATGTGTAAAATAGCAATGGGCAAACACGCACATTCGTTTCTATTCCAATCATTGGAGCTGTGGCAAATCTTTAATATGCAACTGACAATCAGTAGTTGATGTTCCCTTATTCACAGTGACCCAGTTGCTATCAGATGACTCATGCATTTGAGGTGGGTTAAATGTCAGCACCAGAGGGAAGGTGATCCAGGTAATGCATCTGCACCTAGAGCACGTAATACCTGGACACCAGCTTGCAAACACATCACTCCCCTTGTTACTTTCACAACCATTCTATTCCTAAGTGGAGGACACATTGTGTAACAGTCACACTGCATGCCGTCTGTTAATTCAAACCTTTTAAAATTCCATTATGCCTGTAAATCATCAAGTACATTAGGAGAGCACTTGAGAGTGAAATGCATGGGTGTGTGAATTTTTGGAGTGGAGCTACATTTGCAAATGCATTTTGCCTGTGCACAGACTCCACAGTCTCCTGTTTCTCTACTTTTTTACTTTTTCCCTCCATCTGTATTTTAAGCATGGTTTGTCCAGCTTCTTTCTTTCTTTCTCTCTCTCTCTCTCTCTCTCTCTCTATGTTCACTTATGTGTTTGTGTTTGTGTGTGCAATGCTCCACAGTGTGTGTTTGAGCCCTGCAGCTGCAGATGCAGTTGCTATTGGACACAGTGTTGGTTGGGGTGGTGGAATCGAGGCAGCTGACCCTGTTCCTGCCCCTGCCTCTGCCTGCGGTATCTCACTGACCTTGGCCCCAGTATAGAGAAGCACTGCCTGCAGCTCTAACAGGCAGAGCCCTCCCTGTGTGACAGGTGGATACACACACACATACAAGCACACACACAAACACTGACTCCAGGAGAGCTGTGCCTCCCCCAAGCAAACACATTGTCATGTGTCTTCAGACTCGCCTCATTGATGAACACTGGAATAATGGACTCACTGGCAGGAAAAAGAGCAGCCGATTCAGTGTGGCTTCAATCCAGATCGTATTTTGTTGTATGTTGAAATGAATCAGTAATGGAATACATGAATATTACACTTGGGCTTTTTTTTCGATTGTCATCATTCAACATATTGAAGGGTGTTGAGTTACATATTGATGGTTTTCTTACTATTGAAGGAAGTTTTCAGTGCAGTATCTCTCCTCTACCCATACTTAATTTTGCACTAACCCTTCTGTGTACATACCAAATATTTTTCTACATTTGACCCTTTCTATTTAACTTTCATTTCTGCAAGGGTAAAATTGAATAGTGCACACCATTTAAAAGAAATCATTCATGACAGCCAACATTTAAAGAAAATAACCGAGCAGGAGAGTGGGCTTCCTTACAAATGGATTAATGCAACCACACGCAAAACTTTCAGTGACACGTAACCTGTCAGATCCTGGAACTGCTCTCAAGGTTGAGCTAATGTATGATGCCATTAACACATATTCTTTGAATGAATATAGATTGTATTAAATATTATTCATTATATAGGATTCATTTTAAAGAGATTTACCTCTCTAAGATGATTGCCTCTGCATAGTCTTTGCCTACAACTAATCTTCTGATTTGAAGGCGAGACACACCTTTGTAGACATTCACCCACATGAAAATAGGGGTAATTTTAGAGTGTTATTATTTTCCAGATGAAACTGCTGAGAAAATATCCTTAATGCAGTGATGTCAAATTCTCAACAATTTGAAAGCAGGAGCGCAGCAAGGAAATGACGCAGCAGGAGACACCATTACTGCATTGCAACTACAGGCAAATGCTGGACACAACGTGCTAACACTCCTGTGCTCCACTGTACTGCGTCTGATTTCTTTATTGACTTTGGTTGGTTTTGTTCTATTCAGTTTTGGAGCAATACATAAGCTTAGCTGTAATCATTCTTAGCAGTGCTGTAAACAACTATACGCTTATGAACTAAAGAATAAAACACATTATACAACAGTTAGTTCTGATGGAGTAGATTGATAAGATAAAAGCCTTTCCATGAGTGTCTTTAATACATGTATCACTCCACTTTACAAGTGTGTTCTATTAACGGTTAATCAGGCTACATTAACATTCCTTGTGTGTCTTGCAAAGGATCCTATTGCAAAGATGAACATATTTCCTAACATTTGACTTAAATGTATAGAATTTCATTGATGAAATTTGTTCTTCATTGATTTCTGCAGCAATGTGTACACCGACCCAGAGTAGCAAGCGAATGATGGAAAATGTTTGTGTTACTTGGCAACAGTCTAGTGCCAGTACAGTTGCAGAAGTATTTGTTTTAGCAGAGCCAAATAAATGATTACACAAACAAACAAATCATAATCTGCTGTCACTTATTACTATTAACTTAAAAAATGGTGTTTGTAGAACGGTTATATAAAAGCAGTATCACACTCGAGGTCGTGCTGTTATACTGAATATCAGCACGGCTGTGGGGTTTTTTGGCACTTGGTCTGTGGCGTCATGCCATGCTGATATTCAATATAACAGCATGACCTTGAGTGCGATACTGCTTAATTATCAATTATGTTCTCAGGGCAGTGCTAAAGGAAAAGCTAAAGGAACAAATTTACCTCTGATTGTTACAAACACATACATATCAACGTGGATAAATAACAAATTTTAATCTCAATTTTTGTTAGTGTTAGGTTATACAGAATCAGAGATGCTCACAAGTCATTTGTTGCCAATCCAAGTCAAGTCTCAAGTCGCATGATAATAAAGGAACATTATTTACATTAATTACATTAAGCTTGCCAGACATTTCCTTAATGTTAATGCATGACAAAAATAAAAGAAAATAAAAAAAGATTGTTCATGAGTTCTGAATCTTCAGTCTGAGTATCTTTTGAGGACCAAGTCAAGACTCAAGTCACTGTGTGTGACTAAAGTGCAACTTGGATTTGTGTGGATCTTTCACCCTAAGAACGCAATACATGAACTGTAATGTCATTCAGTCATGCATTTTGAGTAACTGCTTTAACTAGTTTAACTACCAGAGAGCAAGGCAGAGAATTGTCCCTGAATAGGACACCAGTCCATCACACAGCATCACACACACACACACACAGTTTAACACTCTTTCACACTTATAGTGTAGTGTAGTGTAACCAGTCTGCCTACATGTTTTTGGACAGTGGGAAGAATCTGGAGAACCTGGAGGAAACTAAACCAGACACAGAGAGAATATGTGAACAGATCAGGGATCAAACCGAGAACCCTGAAGCTCTGAGGCAGTCATTGGTATTGAGTTACCCAGTATAATATGCAGTTCATATAGTCTGTGTTTCTGAAACTGTAGGGGTGAACTCCTAAAACACTTAGACAGCTGATCACATCTTGTGTCTCAGGAAACGTTTTAGTGTCCCAGACTAAACATTTGATTACTTAAATACACATACTGTATGTATTTATGTCATTTTTGAAAGCATCTCTGTATGGTACTGTTTGTATAGTGGACACTATACATGCATTACTTCAATCACAATCATTTTAGCAGAATTGGAAATGATCAGACAAACACAAGCTATGGAAAGCCCCTAAGACCTTCCAGCAACTAGCAGCAGGGTGTATGTAGGCTGTTGTGCCTGTAAGCATACAATTACCAAATGGAAGGAATATGGGTTGGACGCTCTTGAGTTCAAAAAGGAGGAACCAGTGAGAGTCGAAGATAACAAAGCTTAGATCCTGTGGGACCTCCAGATCCAGGCAGATAAACAATTAATAACAAACTGACCAGACATAGTAATAATAGATAAGGAGCAGAAAGAGCAGTGGTGATAGATGTAGCAATCCCAAGGAATGATAACATCCATGGAAAGGGGTAGAAGAAGCTGGAGAAATACCAGAGACTAAAAGAAGAACTGGAGACAATGCAGTGGGTTAAATCTAAGTTGTCCCACTGGTGATAAGGACACTTGGGGCTGCGACCCCTATGCTGAAAGAATTCAGCAGATTCCTGGAATGACATCAGTCATACTCAGTTCAGATGAGTCCAATCGGAGGAAACAAACACCACCAAAAAAACCCTGCACTGCACCACTCCCATGTGCAAGTGAACAGACCAGCCACCAAAATAGAAAAGCTGTTTGTTTCCTACACTGTCATTTGTCATCAAGGTTATTGAAAGACACAACAATTTATTATACCTAGCATCATGTTAACACTGCAAGTCACTAATTCTCAACACAGTGTAGGCCTAGATGAGCATGTACTGTATAATCTTATCACCCAAAGCCAGCTGTTTCCCTTGTGTGTAGGTAAACGTTCGGCTGTGGACACTTGAGCCCACCTAATCGCTTTGGGTCCACTCTGCCACTTAGAAACAGCTTTAATCAGAGGTTGGTTGTTAGCTCAGGTCCCCCTCCCTACCCACTTTCTCTCTCTCCCTCTCTCTCTGTCTCTCTCTCTCTTTGCTGGGGAGACAGGAAGAGGCCAGGCTCTCTGGCAGACTCCTATACGCTCTCCCATTCCTCCCATCCGGCATGCCTGATTCTAGTTCAACCCTTTACAAGACATGCCAGGACCCTTTGTTGGCCAATACAGGGCAGGCAGAGAGAGAAGAGCAGCCTCCTCGAGATGTCATTATTCCAGGGGAAATTGCTGCTCTTGCTAGCGGCTGCAGCTGGGTGATACACTGTAACAGGCAGAGGCATTGGGAACAATCATCAAGAAAAGGGTACTTGAAAAAGCCATTTTTTAGGCATGAGGATAACGGGTGCTGTTTCATTTTTTTTTTGGCTGTCTAATATTGAAACAACTGTTTCAAATGTGAATCAAATGAAACATACAATTTCATTCTATGAAATACTGGTCTATGAAACATTTGTACTTTTCTCTTTATAAGAAAAAATATCCAGAATGCTACCGAATGCATACATTTTAAAGAGTAAATACTATTAGGTTTACAATGTTAGACTTTTTTTCAGGGTTCAGGTGGATGAACCACGTGTGTGCGTCTGTGTACCTTGTTTTCGTGAAATGTCAGAAAAGGACCATGTGAATATCAGGACCAAAAACAACGTCCTGACTTTTCTGACCATACTAACGTCTTCGTTAACATTTTTTCTTCAAAGAACTAAAAGAGCCCAAAGGTTTCCGTTTGGTTACTGAGGTTAAGGTTAGGGTTAAGGTTATGTTTAGGCATAGCTTTATCTTTGTTACTAATTATATCAGTGGAAGATCCTGACAAAGATAGTAAGACAAACATGTGTGTGAGTATGTAGTGTATCTAGCAGTGGTGCAATTCTATACATTAATTAGGATTCCCAGATGAGTAAAGATGAGATGAATCATGATTATGATCCCTGCATCTTCCATCAACTCATCAAAATAAATAAATAAATAAAAAAACACACACACACACACACACACACACATTACATTGCTTGGCATGAACTGACTAAAAATGACACATTTTTTTCCCCCTGTGACATCAAGTGATTGATAGATAGATGTGAGATTGATGGTTATAAAAAAAAAACACATCAGAAATGCATATCATTGGCAACTTTTAATATTTTCACTTTTGCATGTCACAAATAGACTGCACAGAGGCTAACATTCTCTTTGGTACTAATATGCAAATATTTCATCAAACTTCTTTTTGTCATATGCACTGGCATTTCTCACAGTGCAGGTTCAGCTTGCTTCTACTGTCAGTAGGAAGAAAGACTCTCTCTCTCTCACTCTCTCTCTCTCTCTCTGTCTCTCTCCCCTCCCCTGTAAATGGGGAGGTACTCGACCGTGGCTCCATGGTTGTGGCTCTCTGGGCTGGGAGGGAACACAGCAGACATGTCGGAAACCTCCCACGAGGGGCCCCGTGTAATTCGATGCACGCTGTTAAAGCTTAGAGTATATTGTCTTCTCTTGCTTATGAAGCCTCCACCCACTGGCCCACCCTACATTTAGTGGATCATGTGACTGTGGTAAGTCATTTGCAAGTACAACAGTTCTCTGTGAGCCCCCATTCATTTCCTGAGAACTACCCAGAGCAGCTGAGAGGAGCGGAGCAGAGGGGAGGGAGTCTCAGAGAGCGAGCAAGGAGAGGAAGACAGAGAGAGAGAGAGAGAGAGAGAGAGAGAGAGCAGACTGTATAAGGAAAACAGTTTCTGCCGCTCTGCAGCTCCTGATCAGGTCTGTATATCTACATGTATATATTTGTTCACTCTCATTTTCCTTGAGCTCTCAGTTCTGCTCTTTTCCTTGTGTAGTGTGGTTGGCTTGTCAGTAGCGCAGTTCTGGGCATCTTGTGAAACTGTCATTATGCTGTCATGTCAAATGACAAGTCAGATCACCTCTTGTTCGTGCTTCTGTACAGCATTATGTGAACATTCCAGACAGGTGCTGTCAGAGACAATATGGAATTAATATTTCTATAGTAAGAAACCTTCCAGCATTTTTAGTCACTTTTTATTGAACTATTACACGACATCTCAGCAGTCCTGTAGTTTTATTTGTACTCATATGGCAAATGTTTGGGCTTCTCATTTTCTTTTCGTTCTTTCTTTTTTCCTTTTCCACGTTTAAAAAAAAAAGAATTTGATGTTGATTGCCTGCTGTGTTTTTCTGCATTAAATGTTGACACACTTTCAGAGATGTGTGTGAATATGTGTGAATATGTGTCTGTGTGTGTGAGGAAAAGGATGCTTGTGAGTAGCCAATGCTCATTTTCTTCATTTACTAAAAAAGTTTGCTGGTTGTAGTACGTGTGTGTGTGTGTGTGTGTTTGTCCGTATTTGTGTGCGGAAAGGGACAAGGTACTACTGTGACAGATTTGCTTGTTCATGAAGCGCAATGGCCAATGGGTTAAAGCTTGCGAAGCTTGAGTGTCTGTGGAAGGACACCAGGGGGGTGGGAGGTGGGGAGGCGTATGTGTGTATGTGTGTGTGCGTGTGTGTGTGTGTGTGTTTGCATGTGGGGTGGCGGCTGACAGGCCGGGTGTTGCAAGGGTGGTGTCTTGGATGTCATCTGCTCCTCTGGCACTTGCATGGGAACAGTCATTGGTATTGATGGCTGGCTGTCAGTGCGGCTGTGGGCTGGCCTGTGGCTGTTCTTTTCAATTACAGCAAACCTGGCCAGAGCTGACAGCAAAGGCATTTGCACACACGAATTGGTGTTGGGTTGTAGGACAGCGTTGGGTGTCAGTGTGTACTGACCTGTGGTACTTTACCCTGTGTTATTGCTTGCCTGGAACTGTGAGGCAACTGGTCACTTTAACTGCCCTCCTGCTGCTTATGGCTATTCAGCCTGGGAGATTACAGCCTATTTAACTTTCACTCTGTGTATTTAAAACCCACTCTGCTCTAACACACTGCGATGTATGTGTGTGGGGGGTCTGTATAAACTATGATACTGATTAAAAAGTTTTTAATGAACTCGTATGAAATTGTAACAAACGCATGTGCACTGAAACACAAAATCAGATACTCTACTCTACATTCACAAGCCATACATCACCTCTAATCCATATAAATCAACATCTTCTTTCTTTCCTTTAAACCCTTTGAAGAAAGAAATCCATTGCCCTTGTCTCTGTCAGGAGCATATTAAAGCGTATTGTCCCTGATTCCCAGATAGCAATTACCCAGGTATGGAGGTTCAATAGTAGCCCATAATCATCAGAAGAAGGTCTGCTTATCTTCTTATTTCCAGTTTACTCAGCTGCATTGCAGGATTCCATTAAAAGTCCAACGTGGCCTCAATTGGGGGGAGGAGTGTTCAAAGTTAACCACCTCTGTGTTACCCAGAGGGCTGCCAGGTTAGGCCGAGAGGGTGTAGATTATTGATGGGCGCTGCCTGAAGAAGGACGCCTCACTAGAGGGGTCAGCTGGTAGAATCCATAAAAAGTGACCTTCACCCTCAGTGCAAACAAGCTCCAGGGCTGAGTTACAGGAAGACAGTTCCAAACGAGACTTAACTATGGATGACCCATGGCCCTAAACTATGGCAATCCAACCCAAGTGACAAATATACAGCAGCAGACACTGAGGGAAAGCACACCATGATTAATGAGATGATTTTAAAAACAATAAGCCACTCAATCCAGTTCCTGTTAGAGACTTATTGATTCTGGAGTGTCTATTGGATTGATACTAAGCGATTGGTGTGGTGCACAGTAAGGGGCAAGAAGAAGCCTGTTGCATAAAAATATTAAGTCATGTTATACTCCATAACTATAGAGATCATTTCATGTTATTTGTGTTATCATTGTGTTATGTTACATGTTATCAGTATAAATTACAGCATGTGAGAAGATGCAAATATTTTACTCACTATTGTCATGCAGTCAAATGACTCAGGCACATACACACAGAAAACAACAGAGAGAATGATGTCATGGATTTGCTCCCAGAAAAATCAGATTTTTTTGTACAAAAGTAATGAAATAATAATATGAAGCAGGACCTGATATATATGAAAATTGCACAAATTAGGTCTGCTTGCCAGGGCCACTCAGTAGTAAAGTTGCCAAAGCTTATTTAACGGCCATGTAGATAGGGAAAGACTAACAATCACTGCAAAACAGAATCTCCCAATTAGTATGAGATCATGTACATGTGCTGCTTACTGATTATTAACCATCATTCATTGTCTGGAGCATAAGTCTACTAAACATGGTCCCAAACATGTTTGTACTGATGCTCTAGTGAAGCGTGAACATGTGGAGCCTGGGTGTAGAAACGACACTCTCCTTTCCCTGCCCTCTCCTCATTTCACCATTTTGCAAAGTTGACAAAATGTTCTTGTGTGTATCTGTGGTGTGTTCAACCCTTGACCTGTTTGTCCAGCACTAGTTTGTTTACTAAAGCTGTGGAGGAAAGAGGGGCCAGTTAAACTTTGACACAGTTAGAGGAATATGGAGGGGCTACACTCGCTGTAGTGCAGTGTTACACCGTACAAACTATTTACCTGATATAGATTAATATTTGCAACAACTGAAGCTTTGGGCAGCGTAAGAAATGGCAAATAAATACCACATTCCACTATATATTTATAAAGTCTGTACTTCTATACAAAATAACAGGAACAAATAAGGAGGAACAATTATTATTATTATTATTATTATTATTATTATTATTATTATTATTATATGTTATATATATATATTTATATAAGCGTATACATATTTATATTTATATAAGCATATAAGAGAGATTTGTTCTATTTACATGAGCACAGGTAAGTGGAATAAGGTAATTTAATACCAAATGAGTATAAACATAACCAGGAGTTTCAGCAGTATTTACAGAGTAAAGTGCACAGTGAAAGTGTCTTTAAAGTAGCGGATTATGATGTAACAATTTGATTCGGTTATTATTTATTATTACTGTTATTCATTTTTATTCTTTTATTAATAATTTTATAATCAGTGATTTGATTGAGTATAACATTTGGAAACTTGGGCTGTGAGATGAAGTCTAATGTAAATTTACGGTGGAACTGAAGTGATTATGAACCACATTTACCATTCAACACATGGTTGCATTGTGAAAAGCCACTTTTGGTCGAAGTCCCTTTAGTTGTGGCAGAATAAATGGTCAGGATTAAAATTGATCATTGAAACAATATTCTTAGTAGCTTCATTTTTATTATTATTTGTTTTCTTAAGTTGGAGGAACAATAGGGATGCTAGAGGTTGGGTGCTATTGTTAATCACATCACAGCTGTTAGGATACAGGCTACTATACTTACATCTGCCTATATATGCATATGTGTGTGTGTGTGTGTGTGTGTCTGTGTCTGTGGGCGTGTGTGCGTGTATAATTGAAAGTTTATAGCATACCTTGGCTGACTGCAGACATTTAGAGAAAGGAGTAAATTGTTTAGATTTGATTACTCTCCTTGTCCTGGTCCCTGCTTGTTTATATCCTGTTTACTTCCTGTTTCACTACTAATTAGTGCTTAATAACTAAAAGGGTGACTTAGTTTGTTGAAGTTGATAACAAACACAACAAAGCTAAATTCTTCTGCTCAAAGCTGATTTCATCTGTATCAAACATGCCTTCATCTATACCATTTATATACCGTTCTTCCTGCCTGGGGAAATCCACACGGGATAACGACGCATATGATGAATGTTGATAATGTTGAATATATAAGAGAGTAGTGGGTATATGTTTGTAGATGAAGAGTAGCATGATTCCCTGTCAGTAACAGGAAAAGAAGAGGAGCTGTGCCACACAAAGTCTATCCACCATAGTCTTTAGTGCATCACCATGACAACGCACCCGCGGTCTTAGACTGCTGGTTGCTGCAACCTGACAGGACTTATGGGGAAGTTAGCAATACAAAGTGCTCTTTATTCATTGATTTGGTGACAAGATGAGCATGTTGTGTTGCTTCAAACTAAAAACTGATCACTTGTGTGGGTGGAAGCGTCTGTGTAACTGCGTTCATCAACACCAGCTCTCTTGAGAGCACCATCGGAAATGTTTAAGGAGACTTTAAGTGAACATGTGGAATCGATTCAACGACGGGATGTATATAGTTATTAAGAGGGTTAACTTTTCTCACTTTTGAATCCCACCCTGACTGATTATTCTAATAGTGAATATTAGGTGAAATAAAAGAATCTAAGCTGTATTGAAAACAGGAGTCGGCCCATGTGAAGCATGAACATAAACACAGCTGCTTTTTGTATTAAGTGGTCCCTGAATGGGCCAAATTTCAGTTCTAAAAATACTCTTGCAAGACTTCCTGTATTACTTAACATTTTAGCGGTATACTTTTCTTCTTTCAGTTGTTAGTTGGGTGTAAACTGGGCGTGAAGTGTAAGCCTACAGTTTGAAATATTGAGCATGTTTACGTGCAGTAGTAGCTGTAGGCTGTCAGGAGCTGTGTGAGAACTGTGAAGCTGTGTGTAGAGTCTTGTGTACTGCATTGCTCAATCAGTTTGTTCGGTGCTCAATCAGTGTGTGGGTGGGTTTGCAGGAACGGGTACACTGCATATTGAAAATGTTGCCCTTGTGTTTAACTGTATTTCTAGAAGAGATGGTGCATGATTTGAAGCGCATAAATAGGACATCATTAGGAAGTGGAAGTAAATGTACATTTTCCTGCACATTAAAGCGACAATAGATATGTGTGAATGTTAAAGCGTGCTTGTGGGTGCAAGTGCGTGTGGTTTCAATGAGTGTCAGTGTTTGTGTACAGACGTGTGTGTCTATGTGTGTGTTTATTGGGGGAAGGCAGTGAGAAACCAGGACATGGCTAAGGCAGGCTACAGACTACCTATTAGGACTGGGATACAGCCATCCCTGAGGGACAGAGGACTAGGTTATGGTATAGATGAAAATGCACTCCACCACCTCCACCCTGAACTCCTTGCATTTCTTTGAGCAACTGCACACACACATCACAACATCATATGTACCCGCTTGAAAAGATTTACAGTATAATGCTACTTTCATTTTCACAGTGATATTTATATAGTCAGTCAGTCATTTTCTGTACCGCTTATTCCCAGTTACGGGGTCACGGGGGAGCCGGTGCCCAGCCGGCAA
>JAOTRJ010000051.1:26152086-26165020 GCA_028564905.1 Leptodoras praelongus | reverse complement strand
ACATAACTCCACATGTTCATTCATAGTTTTGATGCCTTCAGTGAGAATCTACAATGTAAATAGTCATGAAAATAAAGCAAACGCATTGAATGAGAAGGTGTGTCCAAACTTTTGGCCTGTACTGTATGCGTAATGACTGTTTCTTCCACCAAGAAACCATAGCCAAGATTTTCACTCAACTGTAACAACTCTATAAGTTCAGTCTTACTGTAATATTTATTGTGCTGCATTTTCGTGTCTCGTTCTCTAGGTGAGAAGCCGTACAAGTGTACCTGGGATGGCTGCACATGGAAGTTTGCTCGCTCGGATGAGTTGACGCGGCACTATCGGAAGCATACTGGGGTGAAGCCTTTCAAGTGTGCGGACTGTGATCGCAGCTTCTCGCGCTCGGACCACCTAGCCCTGCACCGGCGTAGACACATGCTGGTCTGAGTGAAGGCCGCTTGACACACCCTCTCTCTCCCATACACACAAACACACACACACATGCATGCCAGGGGAAGCTGGGTCTCTCCTTGCACTTGTTCAGCTGGCCTGGACACAGTCATGGCCATCCCTGGCCCTGGAGAAAAGTGAGAGAGAGGACGTTTAAAGGATGTGCGATAGACAGAATGTGCTGATAGAGCTGAACAGGGTCTGCCCCAAGGATGGAGCAAAGCTGCTCTACAGATCTGGGCTTATCAAGACATTTCAGGACATCTTGAATCTTGAGTCCAGATCCTGGTTGTTAGTTTGTTGTGTGGAAGTTCTTCTGTCTGCAGTTTTTGCTTTCAATTTTCTTTTTCAATTTAACATCCTTGTTTTGTTCTCATCTGAAATGCCTGTTTCCCTTTTTGCCATCAACAATGTGAAGAACTGCAGTATTGAATGGCTGTGCTCACACCTTCCTCTTTTGAGATCTGGAACCTGATATTACAGATGCAGCCAGGTTCCTACAGGAACTACATTTTCATAAACTCTGATTTCCTGCTAAACCAGCAGACCTGATTACGAGGAGTCATTTCTTTGGCGACAGAGAAGACACCCGGAGTCAGCGATTCCTGAGGTGAGGTGCCTGGAGATTTTTCATATAAAAAAAATCATGGAATGAGATTATACACACAGCAGGTGACACATCATAGGAATCATAGATTATATTTTGTTTTGCCCTGATGTTGGTTTTCACACTAAATCTTTAGTTTTCTGCAGCACAGGCACTGAAGTATATGGGGTATGTTTGGCTTTAAGAACTCTCAGCTGTGCATTTTGCTGTGCTTTATGGTGACAAACAGGGATATAATACAGTCCAGTCTGTTCTGTGATTAGCCAGTGAATGTGATTATACTCCATTCATAAGATTTTAGGCTTTCCCTGCTCAAGCCTTTTTCCTGTTCTTGCTGTGTCACAGCAACTAATGCTCATCACACACAACACTGACCTCCACCATGTGACTGGCTGACAGCTGAAAGCTCAATGTCTTCTTTGGCTTTGAGGAAATTTGGGTGCAAATAAAAACCCCAAAACAAAAAGCATCTGCTTACATGGGCCTTTGATGGTATGATCCATTTTTTTACTTAATCATATAAGACCAGACAGGAGAGCAATACACTCACTCTAGAGTGATGGAGAGAGAGACGGCCTCATGGCTCTCTCACTTACTCCACCAACAGAGGGCTTTCAATACATGGGTAAATTGCTGACTTTCTACCATTGCCACTTGTTTTTTCTATACTAGAAAATCTTGTATATTTGTAATGGATTTGTAGCTCTAATTTTTAAAATAGCAGTAGCATATTGCTATTTCAGTCTCACACCTAAAGGAATTGATTGCACTCAGAAGAACAGATTTTCTTTTTATAGAGCCATTAAACGTGGCACTGCAGGTTTGCCCAAATCAAACTCATTTTGTTACCATATAATCTAACGACACACACACACACACACACACACAAAAAAAAAACTCATGTAGTTTTTTTTTAACTATAGTGCACTACTTTGCTCAACTCTGTCTCCTGCACTAACATTCAGCCTGATTTCCAAATACAAATAGGCCACTAGAGGGCAATCAGAACACATGAAACGTACCAAATCTTGTATGTTCATATTAGTGGCAGTGATTTGTTCATACATTTCCTGTCCAGTTTCTGATCAATTCTGAGCTGCCATATGGTTTGCTCATTTTCAGATGCTCTTCTTAAGAAACAGTTTAGACAATATGACATACAAAACCTCTTTTCTTTTTATACATTGCAAATAAATGTCATCCTAAGTGTCCATTGTACAGTGGGGATGTCATCAGATTGGTGTTAGTAGCACATTCAAATGGCCAGTACGAGCCTCAGTGATACACACACACTCTCTCATGTGCACTGCTGTTGGAATCTCCGTCCATATTAACACCTAGCAAAACAAATGCAGTTTTGTGAAATGCTGTAAAAGGAATGTGTCCAGTACAAAACTAACATGACCAACATCACCTTGCTTTTTTGTGATCTGAAGTATTATAATCTATTCTATTTTTATTTGTTTGTTTGTTTGTTTGTTCTACACGTGTGTTTCCTGTGGTACATGGGCTTGAGTGTATCATCAGCACCTTGTTTTTTTTAAGAAGTATGAATATGAAATGAATTATTGTCAGTTAGACATAACATTAATCACCAGTGTATCTTATCATCTTATACTGTATTTTTGAGAAATCTCCTCAAAGCGGGGCACTTCATCTGCATATTGCTATTTTATGTAAAAAAAAAAAAAAGAAATCTTTTAATATGTTGTAATATATGTGAAAGTGAAAGTTATTACGCAGTTTTGAAGGCTGTAAATACCTATTGAGAATATGGCTTTTTATTAGGTTCTTTTTTATACAAGGGATTAACTTTATACGACTACAATACAGAGATAATCATTACCTGTTGGTACACAGTGTAAAATGGGACTGTGGGAGAGCGTTTGAGGTTTTATCATCTCAGACGCTCCTGTTACATATGATTAATATGTAGGGATTAAACAATCCGTCGAAATGTACACCGTGTTGAGGAGCAGCTGCCTCTGTGCACATTCAGATATTTCTAATATTCTCTTAAGTGTTTTTATAACAATGAGATTTCACAAAAATGTTAAAAGGAATAGAAAAAAAAAACAACGCAGTCAAATGAATGTCCCTTTCCAAACAGTATTCAAGAGCCATCAGCATTTTTCTCTTTGCTGTTTTTTTTTTTATTTTATTTTTATTTTTATTTATTTATTTTTTTGCTGTACTGATATCAGTTAAATTTGTATTTGGCATCATTTCTGCTCCTGTACAGTAAAATATGTTTGCCTATCAACTGTATTAACAAGTGTGCATCCTCAAATCAGTTATATGAAATTTCGTTTCATCTTTGAAAAGAGAAGATTGGAAAACTGTATTATAATAATTAAAGGGAGCATTTTTTTTTTTTTTTTTTTTTTTTTTTTTTTAAAGAAGTATTACTTTCTGCTCTGGCATTCTTACAGTTTCTGTCGCATAATTTTGTAAAGGCAAACAGGGTCAAAGTTATGCAATAATGACGAGTGCCTAATATATTATACAAGAAGCACATGCAGAAAGGCAAAAGATGCCATAAGCACAAAAGTGCATCCGGTACCAATAAACCTGTACAGAATACCCAAACTGATGTACAGCACCAAGCCTGTTTGTAATGCACTGAGCCTTACGGACCGTCTCAAGACAACATTTTAAATGAAAGCTGTGAACATCCGCCCAGTAATGGCATAGTGAGCAATGCTGTCTCCCAGGGAGGATTTGGATGGATATACCTTACATTTACAATATCAGCTTGACTGAAGGACCTCTCTGCTATTACGAAGACCTGAATTTGAATTTAAGGCACCCTTACAACTAAATCTGGTGTCTACAGAGTGGACCCACAGCACAAAAAAAAAGCTTCATTAATTCCTCTGTGAATGCTCGTTTCTGATTTGTATTCAACTTATTCTGTACAGTATTGCCTCGGTTTCAATGATCAACTTCATTTCTTAATCTAAATATTTACTTTATTTTGCCTTTTTCGGATATTATGTGATTATCGTTCTTGTATTTATGTATAGTGTATGTGTATTGTAAATATATATTTCAGAGCTTTTCATTTTACTGCAGAGTTGTGACATTTTTGCCTTGCTTTGCTTTAAAGGGAATCCCTTCACACTGAATACTATCACAGAATGTCTTCATTTCAAATAAAAAAAAAAGGAAAGTGTTTATTCTTTATTTTAATTCTACAGAAGGTGTCTAGATATTATGTGCTTTTGGTTTTCTCTGTAGTTTCATTTTATTCCCTAAAGATGGAGCTGTGAATTTAAATCGAGTTTTAACATGATACTTGTATGATAACCTAATCGGAGGCATGGAAGTTAATAAAGTTGCATTTTGTATGGAATACATGCACGACTGATTTAAGTGGCCTGATGGTGGCTAGTTTCTTGTGATTCTAAGAAGAACATGAGCCAAAAAAAGGGCTTTCTAAGTCTTGCTCGGCAGAAGCCGCAGAAAATAACAGAACTTTCAGAAGAGACTGGGTGTGGCCGTATGACACACAATACAGCAAACAACACCTGCCTGAAAGATTTAACCCTGTAATGTATATCAAATACCTGTCACAACTATTACCTGACCCTCCCTTTGCTGTAACAGTTGAGTTTTGCTTTTGTTTTTTTGTTTTTTTTTGTTTTTAATACACATAAGCTAACAATTATAGGAAATCATAAACCCATCTTTTATTTTCAGTATAAGACAAATGACTAGCACTTAAAAAAGGGCTGCCTGAATTATTTCAGAGGTTAAATCAGGAGAGAACCAGTTAGTCCACATGCACTCATAAAGCCACATTCAAGTGAAGCGCTTCATAAACTTTAATAACCGAGACACTTTTATGCACTGGAGCAACGAGTACTTTACTCACTAATGTTCAGTGAGGAACTTCAAACCCTTCTTCTTCTACCAAGCCAGTATCAGAGATAGAGAAATACATGTGTGATCTGCTACTTCTCTCCGGCTTGTTGCTGTTTTCCCTGAAAGTGCAACGTGAATGCACTGATTTGCTTTAAGACTGACTCACAGCTCTCCATGCGTTTCTCACGGCCTAATTAATACCATCCAAATAATATGAGATGGTACATTTAGTATGCTACACCTCCCTGTCTTTTTGTCTTCTGATACATTATTATATTGTATAATATAAAAGGCCCAAAAGGATTTATTTAATATTACACCTATAACTAAATCTGTGCACACTAATGCCTTGAGAATTATAGGCTTGTGCCATAAAAAAACACTTAATTCTCTAATAATATCACAACGTTTTTTTCAAGACCAGTAGTATTAGTTATATCAAGTACACTATAATTGTACCACACCTATTATCATTCAGCTATGTGCCTAAAGAGTGGCAGGTGTGGTGCGGCACATGGCAGGAAACAATGCCTAGGAAGAGAAAAGCAGGACATGCCAGTTTAACTTGTACAACAAGGGAGTTACTGTGATTTATACACACATAATGATTCTCTGGGAAATAGTGAAGCATGAATTGGTAATGAAGTATGAATTCAAATGCTGTCCAAATACAAACGCACCCCTGTATTTTAAAGCTTCTGCTTTTAATGTAGACACAAATTGCGTTGATGAAATCAGGATCGTGACGTGAACCATATTAGAAAAGCCATTAGATGTTGCGGTCCTTCATCAGAATTCATTATAGGATCCCTGCCATGGTTATTATATTGTCACTAGGAGAGCAAGCCTTCAACAGAACACTTTAAAACATAAATGATATACCATACAGAAGATACAAAGCACTATAAGCTTGGCATGTACAAAAAGAAGGTTTATCTGCTAACCTCTGCTGTCATCCAGAAACTATCACGTAATTCCTAAGTTCTTTTAATCAATAAAAGCATTTCTGCCATAGCTCTATTCACATAGGTGCATAGAGAAGTACTTTATACGGTATAAAAAAAATAAATAATAGAGTAAATCAATTACAATATTTACACACAAAGCTATTAATGTCCCCCCAAAAAATATTCAAAGTTCGCATCTGTAATGTGCTTTGATTAACAATAAAATCTTCCTCAAAAACAAAACCCCCACTTATGAATGGTTCCAATCATTTAGCTTGGACAGATGGACACGAGTAACTGTTTGAAACTTCTATCTTTGGTATTTCAGATTCGACTCTTCGTTTACTCGGTGCTCAGCGCTTTATAATCGGCTTGTTCTTTGAAAATGCCATTTGGGTTTTTTTAAGTAAGCGACGCTATCTGTTTCATTTTTACAAACATGAAATGAACTGTCAGGTGCAATGGACTTAAGAAAATATACGCATTCAATGTGACTTCTATGGTTCATTATATGGAAAAGGCACATCTTTATGAAAAAAAAAGACTAGTACTACTAATAAAAACGTTGCTGATGAAAAAAGCCTCCCAGCTAAGTTTTTATCGTTTACTGGTTGTGTTCCACAAAGCTAAAGGTCTAGTGCCAACACTATTTATTACTTGTGCCTTGTGAGCTGCCAAGACCTAAGCAAACCCAACATACCCAAGTTCTACTGACAGAAAGAAAGGGAGCTATGAAAGCCAGCATTGTGGCGTTGTGGTTCTAGCTCTGGTGTCTCTTCATGTGCAGGGCCAGGTGATCAGAGCGCGAGAAGCTGCGGCTGCACACCGTGCAGTGAAAAGGTTTAGCACCCGTGTGCTTCCTGAAGTGGCGTGTCAGCTCGTCGGAGCGGGCGAAGCGCCAATCACAGCCCTCCCAGGAGCAGTGGTACGGCTTCTCTCCTGAAATAAGACACGGCGCCATACAGTTACGACACGCTAGAGATGCCATTTCTCTCATGTTGAATAACTCATACAGGAAAACTACAGGCCTAATGGACATGTCAGTGTATGATGGTATATAGTGATAGATTCTTCAGCCTTGATCCATTTGAAATCATTCCGTATTTCATGGGCTTACAAGTGCATGCCTGTATTGTACTTCTGCTCAGTACACTTCAAGTACACATCAGATATAGAGTTATGAAATAACTTTTGTAATATTTGTACATGCTTTACCTGTGTGAGTCCGTATATGTGCCTTCAGGTGGGAGGACTTGGTGTAGACTTTCTTACAACCTGATGCAAAACAATAATAAAATAATAAATGAATCAGCAGACGTGGCAAGACGAATTTGAGTTTCGGCTTTAACATCAATGATTTCATTCCTGTTTCTGAAACCCTGATTATCTTATGCAGGAGTGTTAGGAACGTCACACTATATTAACTGATACTGTTAACTGTTAACGCATCGACCGACCTACCAGTTTTATATTGCAGTATTTTGTTTGTTGCTGTACCTTTTTTTTTTTTGTTGCAAATGATAATATCTAATATGCTGAAAGGCACAGTAAACTGACTGGAGCATATGAAGACTTCCAAAATGTCTCATGGATGCCCCTAAAATGTCAAGTGCTTTGATTTCTATCTAAAAGATTTAAGTGCTGTGAGAGATCATGTTTCCAGCTCGAAACTACAAAGCCAGTTCTGGTGCGTAAGTATGACAGAACATGAGAGTAGAGTGTTGTCTAAGACCTCACCTGGCACAGTGCAGTGATGTATCCTCCTCTTGTCTAGATCAGGATTGTTTCTGCGGTTGTGCCTGGCAGGCACGGCTTGTGTTTGTACTGGTATGGATGCTTGAGGGCCTAAAGCCGGCCCTACCAGTTTAGAAGCAATACTGGCAGCATAAGAGGGAGGAGGTGACAACTTATGTAAGAGTTCTTTTCTCCTGTCAGGACTGCTGGGCTCAGAGTTTGGAGGGGAGGGGGGAAGGTACGGCACACTCGGCTGCTGATGGTGCCGAGTAAAGTGACCGGCAGGTGAAGACCCACAGCTGCCAATATCACACATGGGTCTTCTTGCAATCGGAGTCAGGGATGGATTCATGTTGTTGTACGATGACATGGATGAGCAAATGCCAGAGGGTGGACTAGGCATTACAGGGTCCAAGTCTGAATTCAGAAGTTGGAATAGAGGAACCTCTTGGTAGTCGAGATCCGGCGTCTCCTGCTTGATGAACACAGAGCTGCATGTTCCACCGGCTGGGTTGAAGTGGTGGTGTGTGTATTCTGAGGGTGTAGGAGCTGAGGGGACGGTGCTTTGGCAGCTGGGGTAGCTAAGTGCATGAATGGGTTCTTGTTTCATTTGGGGTGCTAGTGTAGGCCTTGAAGGTCGACATAGACCACTGCGAATGTACGGGACATCGGGCAGGAAGACGTTCATGTTGATGCTGTAAGGTGAACCTTGGTCCATGGTCATGACACCGTTCTGATTAAACTTCTTATGCTCAGGCATGGTCTGGAAATGAGGTGGCACGTATTTGCCCATCTGAGAGGACAACAAACACGATTTCAGACATTCAGACACTACACATAAATAACCACTGCGCATGAAAATGCATGCGTGTTCATTTAACATGGCGAGCGAACTTTGTGAATAACCAGGGCTTTAACCTTTCAGTAAACAGTAATTGACTATAAATAAACAATAGCGATGGTAAACCAAATGCTCAATAATAAAGTGCCATGGAACAACATGCCCTATTCAAATGATAGCTAAATCAGGCAAACAGGAATAAAACTGTATACTAATTCTTCAATATAGGATTGGTCCGAACTGCTGAATCTTTCATGCCCTCACAAACTGAAGATTCACCCATAAAAGATTACAGTGTTTACAAAAGCTGAACCGTCCCAAATGAAGTCCTCATAGAATGGAGAGCCACGCTTTTGTCCCTGCATTCTGTTTCACTGTTGTTAAGGAATTAAGTAATGAAATGACGCTTTAGGACAAATAACATACTGGATTAGGGGGTTAATTCAACATTCAACATTAAAAAAAAATAAATCTATCGAGTACAGAGAAAGAAGTAGACAGAAGTACAGTACAGAAGCCAGGAGATATACTGTATGACTGTAGATTCTTCAGCACTGCCTGCTAGTGGTATCAGGGATGCAAATCCTTCCAAAGCTCTTTCATTGCCAAGCACACAGCCTGAACATGTTCGCCTGGAATCTGAATTTAGCTCTTCCAGCTGCTCTGGAGAGCTCAGATTAAACCATCACACACTGAAGGACTGCTGCAGAAACAAGCACGCGTATTAAAGCAGAGGAGGAATAACGCCCTTGTTAAGGATAAGGAAAAAAACAACAACTAAGGCACATTTTTTTGCATACACCGGGATCCTGCGGGATGTGAACCACCAGAAACGCTACAGATTACCGTACCAGAGTGTGCTGATCTGCTGGGGTGCCATTATATCTGCTCCTCCCCGGGAGACCCTCCTGGGCTCTAAAAGCGTCTCCCTGCGCGCCCTCGGCCCCGGGCAGAGGCGTGAGACTCGACTCCTGCGGAGCTTGAGTGGAAGACGCACTTCTCCTCAGCAAAGCGGTAGCCATTAAACGCTGCTCTTCCTCGGACAAATCGATGGAGCTGAAGTCATTCACTCCGCCGCCGTGCAAATATGAAGGGCAAAGACGAAGCTGTCAGGAGCGACTCGCGCGACTGACATGACACATGACGCAAGAGGCTCATTTCAATGCCGCGAGACTGGGCGGGGCTCCACAGGCGCAAACGTAAATAATTCCACCTCGCCTTTCAGGGTGGTTTAAGGTTTATGTGCTCCGTCTTAAACACAACATGATTTTTTTATGACAAACAAACAAACAAACACACAAACACAACTCCTCCTAAAACACCGTTAATTCATTTACACTCTCACCTCACCTGGTTATCTAGCTTCCTCTAGCTTCCTTAGATCACTAACAAATCCCTCTTTCAGCTGACACAGGGCCAGTCACTAAAAGCAAACGTTGTATTATATACCTATACTATACTTAATACAGGCTAGGGCCTCCATTTGGTCTCAGCTTCAATTCATACTGCCTTGGATTCTGGGCCATGTTTTGCATGAGTGCATTAAGCTCCAGTTCTACCACACTACATCCCAAAGGTGCTGTACTGGATTCTGAGCCGGTGACCAGGACAGCCAGAGAAGAACAGTGAACTCAACGATATGTTCGTGACACCTGATTGAGACACCTTTTGTGACATGTCCCAACAGTCACTGGAAATTCCAGAAAGTGAATGTTGCAAATGTACCTATTTCCTTTTAGGTCCATATCCCTAACACAACATGCTGCCTATTATCAACTCAGTGTGAGTCATCCTGACCCAACTACCTGACACAACAAGCTACACATAAGAGCTGAGTTGAAAAAAAAAATAACCCAACAGATTTAGAGTGCAGTTGTTAGATGATGTTAGAATTAATAATGCTGTTTCACACTGTCAGAAAAAAAAGACTGAATCTTTTCCTTTCCTGGACTGGTTCCTTATAGAGAACATCTTTTATACCTTTAATACCTGTAATATGCACCTTTCACCTGGATTATAATGTACCTTTAAAATGATTTAAGGTACAAAAAAAGAACCAGAATTAGAATAAGCTTTAATTTGCTTTAATTAATTAATTAATTAATTTTTTATTTATATAAAAAGGTATGCATGCCCTTGCAGTTACTCTCAGGAGAAATAATTTCTAGATAGGAAAGTGATGTATTTATCTTTTTTTTTTATTTATTTATTTTTTTAAAACATTTAATTAAGAAAATGTGCTGTTATAAAAATGATGCAAGTTTTATTATAAAACTAAATATTAATCAGTAGCTGTAAGTCATAAATATAAATGTAAATCAGTATAAATCATATAAAACAGTTATCAACAGATTGTGGAATTTCTCTTATATACTTCTGAATATGTGTACCAACTGAATGTGTTTAAATGTATGAAGGTTTAGAAACAGATTGAAGTGGTGTGTCACATAATATGTTGCTTTCTTTACTGAAGTACAACCATTTTTTCTGTTACATTTAATTTTTGTATTGCAGTGGAAATGGAATGGTAATGGAAATATTATTCATAGAAATACAAAATGTTTTATACTAACTTTATAATGCTGGTCATAAAATAAACATTGATTATAGAAACCGATCAGCCATGACATTAACACCTCCTTGTATCTACACTCTTTGTCCATGTTATCAGCTCCACTGACCATACAGGTGCACTTTGTAGTTTTACAGATAGAGACTGTAGTCCATCTGTTTTTCTGCAGAATTTATTAGCCCCCTTTTACTCTGTTCTTCAGTGGTCAGGACTCCCACAGGACCAGCACAGAGCAGGTATTATTTGTGTGGTGGATGATTGACAGAACTGTAGTAACCCTGATGTGGTGGTGGTGTGTTAGTTGTGTTGTACTGGTATGATTGGATCAGACACTGCAGTACTGCTGAAGTTTCTAAACACTGTGTCCACTCACTGTCCACTCTATTACACACCTACCTAGTTGCTCCACCCTGTAGACGTAACGTCAGAGACAGTAACTCATCTGTTGCTGCACAGTTTGTATTAGTCATCTCTAGTCCTTCATCAGAGGTCACAGGATGCTGCCTTAAGGAGGCTCTTGGATGGATATTTTTGGTTGCTGGACTATTCTCAGTTCAGCAGTGACACTGAGGGGTTTAAAAAATTCAGCAGCACTGCAGTGTCTGATCCAGTCATACCAGCATAACACACACTAACACACCACCACCACATCAGGGTCACTGCAGTGCTGACAATCATCCACCACCCAAACAGTATTCAGTATGGCTCAGAATGGCTCAGTATGGCTGATTGATATATACAGTATATCACCTGTGTGAAAAAGTAATTGCCCCCCAAAATCTAATATCTGCTTGTGCCACCCTCTGCAATCAAATGACCCCATGTCTTTCTTATTGTGGAATTGTATACTTTGATTGTAACCGAGGTAAGGTTAATCAATGTTCAAACTTCTCTCCATTTGTGGATAACGGCTCTCACTGTGGTTCACTGGAGTCCCAGAGCCTCAGCTACAATGGCTTTGTGACACTTTCCAGACTGGTAGAGTTCACTTGACTTTGTTTCACATCAGTATTCAAATGTCTTTACAACGTGGCATCATGTATTGCATTTTGAGACCTTCTATCCTGCTTCACATTGCCAGACAGGTTCTATTTAAGTGATATTTAGATTCAACAGGTCTGGCACTAATCATGCCTGGGTGTGGCTAGTGAAATTAAACCCAACAGTCAATTGAATTTAGTTAATTGTTTACATTTATGTTTACATTTAGGTATTTAGCAAACACCCCTTTTTTAATGAAAAGGATACCTAGTTTAGGAATCTGTGGAAAAGAAAAGTTTTAAGATGTCGTTTGAAGATGGACAGAGATTCGGCAGTTCTGACTCTTAGAGGAAGCTCATTCCACCACCTCGGTGCCAAAACGGAGAAGAGTCGTGAGGAGTGTTTGCCCTTGGTAGAGGGTGGAATCAGTGAGGTGTTTGATTTGGTAGCCAAAGGGGCAATTACTACCTTTTGCTTTCAAACCAGTTCTTATAAGTACACTTGCACAAAATCAGGGATTTTGTAGGATTATAGTCAGATGCATGATCAACCAATTATACCAAACAGGTGCTAATGATCATTAACAACAGGCATTAACTGAAACATAAACAGCTGTTTAGGAGCTTAAAACTGGGTGAGGAACAGCCAAACTCTGCTACCAAGGTGAGGCTGTGGAAGAGAGTTTCATGTCACAGGGCATGGCAAGACTGAGCACAGCAACAAGACACGGCATCAGCAAGGGCTCTCCCAGACCAAGATATCAAAGCAGACTGGGGTTTCAAGATGTACTGTTCAAGCTGTTTTGAAAACGCACAAAGAAACAGGCAACATTGAGGATCGTAGACACAGTGGTCAGCCAAGGAAACTCAATGTAGCAGATGACAAACACATCAAGCTTATTGCCCTTCAAAATCAGAAGATGTCCAGCAGCTCCATCAGCTCAGAACTGG
>JAOTRJ010000051.1:26082482-26097068 GCA_028564905.1 Leptodoras praelongus | reverse complement strand
TTACTTTAACTTCTTCACCAGTCATACACTGCACAGCAAATCATCAGTGTGTTAGATTAACTTTTACACCACTTACACAAAGTACACTGCTAAACAGTATGTTAGATTAATTTATAAACCACTGGCACTGGCACAGCTAAACACCATTGTCCTGATTAACTTTGATACCACTAACACAAAGTACACAGTTAAACAACAGCGTGTTTAAGATTAACTTTTACAATCATCATTTGTGTCCAGCCAGACTTTTATAAATAAGCACCGCATTAATAACCCTGGCTGTGTTTTTGCTGTTCATGATGCCTGTAATATTTTATAATAAAATGAATATGTTTCGATTATGAGAATTCATCTCAGGGCTGTATTCCCAGTTTGTAGAGAAATGATTATGCCTGGCTAATGAATAAGGGTCAACAGTGACAGTTGTCAGTAATATTGTTAACCTGAGTAAAGCCTGGGTGTGTTTACACACTGCTGTATAAACATGCCCCACTGCAAATATTTAAGAAAATGAACATTTACACATATTGTAAAATTAGACCTCATTAGTTAAAGTACTGTATTTTAATGTGTAGCTTTTCAGCAGTAATGCTGTTTGATCTTGTAAGAAATAATAATTAATCCTCTTGTTTTCACTAAATGGGTACTATGCTTATTGAATATTGTGCACTGTCCATGATCCTGCATTCAGTTCTTTCTTTCTTTCTTTCTTTCTTTCTTTCTTTCTTTCTTTCTGTTTCTTGTTGCTTTAGTCAGAAAAAAAGTGCATGTGGTCAGTAAGTACATGCTGTCAATAATGAGGAAGGATTCACTGCCTCCAGCTCATTTTAAATAGTGGAAACATAGATTATTGCTAAGTGGGTGAAAGACATGTGACCTTTCTCCTTAAATAACTGTTGTCCAATTGTAAGAAAAAAATGACAAACAATAATAATAATAATAATAATAATAATAAAGTCTAATTTCATAGTAAGTAAGTGTTATTTAAGGGGCAAGGTCACGTCTTTTTTTTGCATTACTGTTAGTATAGCAAATTCATTAAATAGTATATTAATAATATCTAATTATTGGCATATATACACAACAAAATCACAAAATCTAATTTTTCACAGATTTGTTAGAGAATACTGGTGTTCTGTGTACTGGCCACATTATGCCTTGACACGTATTGTATTTTTATATAGGCTATGTTTGATAAATTTTTCCTATGCATGATAATAACAATAATTTAAAAAAAAAAAATGAAATGAATGCTTTTCACCATACATCATGCCCTTATTTTTGGGTTGTTTGACCAGTGCATGCATAGTGCAGATGACTGTATTTGTGAGAGCTGGATCTTAAAGCTGTGAGGCCTCACTCCTCAGACCTTGGTCACACAGTGATATAGTGTTTGATTTGAACTCTGGGGTTGGCACAGAGAGTGGCCAGCGATGGGGTTAAAGGATAATGCAGTGCTACATATTGCTTTAATGACGCTAAAGTGCTCGCCTATTACTGCTGCACGGAGAGGCCTGTAATGGTCTCTGAAAGCACCTGGTACTGCCGGTGTTATGCTGAAATCAATCATATCCTCCATGGCTGCTTCCCATTTGGAGAATTACATCATTTGTATGGACAAAGATATCCTGTGTAGATGGAACACAAACAGATGGCGCAGGAGGAGCAGCTCTTCGTTACACCGCTGATTGAATCTGTGTGTGTATGTTTGGCACTTTACGCAGGAAGGTTTGCACTTTAGCTCCTAATTCAAGTGTTCGTGGGTCACTTGAGTTTTGATGATGCAGCAAATTATTGCAGATGTTTGCGGAGTATCTGGAGCCATACGCAAAACCATGTAAAGGAAGCCTTTCTTTCAGAGTGACCTGGTGGAACTCGGGTGGATTTCTTTTTTTTATTTAGTGTGTACTCTGAGCACCAAACAGATTGTTCTACACACCAGGAAGACATCCACGCATTAATTCCCACACTATTATGCTGACAAAATGCTCATGTTGACTTTTTTTGGCTAAGTGATAGCTGTTTATCTTTAGCTGCACTTGTTTAATACATGTGCTGTACGGCAGTGGCAGATGATCTGCGCTTTCTCTCTGCAGGAGCATACTCTCTCTATCTCTCTCTCTGTCTCTCTCTCTCTCTCTCTCTCTCTGTCTCTCTCTCTCTTGCACTTCACACAGTGCCTCGACCCAGATTAATGCTCTCCTTCCGGTGCCGAGCAGATAGAGGACCTATAATCTCTTGCTTTCATGGGAATTATGACAGTGCCTCATGAGAAGCAATACTTCAGCCACTTGTTTTCCTTTTCATTTTGTGTGCGGGACAGCGCAGGCTCTGTTCATTCCCACTGGCATCTGAACTTACAGGGTTATTGAAACATCACAACAGTGCTACTCCCTTGCTGGAGTTGAGCTGTACATGCACAGCAATGCAGCAGTTAATTGACAATCATTGTCTACCTCTGAAGGTTAAACACGCACCTCCAGACGACAGGAGGCCTTTGGGATGTCGGCTTTTTTTTTCAGCCCTACAGTTTTATGGATTTTATTTGAAAGGTTTTTTTTGTCTTGTAGTAGGTTCAAAATTTGAGGTAATAGTAATGTCAAAAATTCTATTTACATGCCCAGCCATAAGAGCAAGGCATTAAAAAAAGAGTCTTGTGTTTTGTTTGTGTTATGATGCAAACTGTCCCATTTACAGGAAATTGGGATTATTTTGTCTAGTGCTCGGGGGTTACGTCTTCACCAGCTGTGGCAGATTTTATCGCTCTTTTCTCTCTCTCTCTCTCTCTCTCTCTCTCTCTCTCTCTCTCTCCCTCTCTCTTTGCAGTGCTCTTCTGATATATTTGTTTTCGGCAGGGCACAGATGTGTTTACAGGTACTCATGGGAAATCTTTGGATCGGATTCAAATCATTCCCAGTCAGAGTGGGTGCTAAGATACCCGTCACCCAGCAACCACATCCAAGAGGGAGCCAGGGTGATAATAACTTAAAAAAAAAAAAAAAAACAGAGAGACAGATGTCTGATTAGGATGAAAGAGTTTGAAGGCGGAGGTGGTGGTGGGGGAGGGTGTGTGCATGTTAAAAGGCTTGTTAAAATCACAAATTCATTCAAGTACTTTCTTACGAATCAAATATGCATTTCTGTGCTGCGGTCCTGAGTTCATCTTGTGCTGATGGGCCAGAAAGGAAGAGGATAAACAGTCGGTTCCTTTTGTCTTTGTTGCTGTGAGTCGGTACAGCTCTGCTGTTGGACAGGATTAGTGTCAAAATTAATTGCGCGTTTGCTGCATGTCGCAAGAAGATGTCATTAGGAAACAGTGGCAGGTTGCATTCATTTATAAAAGTCAATATGAAATTTACATGCATTTAATAACTGGGACTGGTGTGTGTATTTGCTTTTTCTGTTTTTTTTCTTTTCTTTGTGGATCTGTCCCAAAGCAGTAAAAGTTGTTCTTTTATACTTAATGTTCTTGGATAAATATAGCTGATAGGACATTTCTAGCTATTTATAGATCTTGTCATGGAAGAGGCTCTAAAGGCCATCATTTTTGGAGTTGATTAGATGTGCACGTCTCTGCTCCAGGCTCCGAGCTGCGTGACAGAACCGTGTTTCTGATGGACCACTTATTTATTAAAACACATTAATAGGGTGTTTTTTTTTTTTTATAATGGATGTCCTTAGGTGCTTACAGGATTATTGTTAAGTCTGGTTATAATCTTTTGGTATTTTTTTTTTCAATGGTGAAAAGAATGAAGCAGTTAGGAGAAGGTATAGTTAGGAAATTGGAATAGTGTAACAGCACCTGTGACAGATTGTGTGTGGAGAAAGCCATATATTTGGACCTGTGTGTGTGTGTGAGTGAGAAGGAGGGAGACGCTGTAGGGTCTGGCACGTCTTTAGCCGGCAGCTCGTCCACATTACACCGTATTTAGGGAGCAAGGCGCAGATCACTGGTGCTTGTACAGCGATGTTAAACACTACTGACAGAAGTTAGAGGGAGCAGATGAGATTTCTTGATTGGACGGAGATTCCAGGCTGTAGCTCCACTCTGTCTAATGTGGTCACGTAGAAAAATTGATCCCCCCCCCCCTTCCGCCACCCCTCCCGAAATTAATTAATTTTTCATATAGCCCAAAGCTGGAGTTTAAAAAGAGGGTGCACTTGCCGCTTTCCTATTTTCCTGCTCTTTTTTAAGAATTATTGCCTAATCATATTAATACTTTTGCCCCAAGGATGAAAAGATAATTGTACAAATGCATTTGGAAATATGTATCACTGAGTATTTATGATTAAATTATGCAAATAACTCTGCTCCTATCCTTCGTGGGCCCAGATTGTCTAATTAGGATTGATATGCCGAGTAGATGTTCTTGAATCTGAATACACGCATGTCCAAAGAGCAGAAAATTGAAAATGACAAGGCTGGAATCCTTAAAAAGTGCTCCCCCCTCCTCTCCTGCTATCTAATTCAGCGTGGCTGTATCAGGAGTTAATTTTCCCTAGCTCATTTTCACATTGGAGATGACAGAGGGGAAAAAAAGAATACTTATGGGAATCAATTTAAAAAGGAATTCCAGAAATTTCTTTCAGCGTCTTTTTGAAGGTGCTCAGAGATCAGTTTTCGCAGTGTGTAAACCTATGTGCTCTACTACAACTCTACCGTTCTGCCACAGGATGTAGCCAGGATGGAGCTTGCTTCTTCTTCTTCTTTTATTTTATTTTATGAGATGGATTTTCTGGATGGATCTTTGTGAGGTTTGGGTTTGTGTTTGAGCATGAAGGATGTGGTGGTGGCTCGGTGCGGTAAACGGCGTCAGCAGCTTTCGGTAGTGCCAGGCTGGAGGACAGGTGATTATTTAGCTCTGCAGGCTGTTTTCATTTAGGTCAGAACAAGCTCCACTTTACAGGGCAATGAGAGCGCCATGACTCCATTAAAGAAAAACAACAGGCTCTGGAGTGCTTGTGCCATTTTTCTGAGGACAAAAGAAATAAGTGCTCAGTGAATTCACTTTCAAGCCCTCCTCAAAGCATGAAATATGTGGCTTTAAAGCACCCTTTTGAAACCTTTTGAAAAAAAAAAACACAACTGGTGGCACATGCCTTTTTAGGCTTGTTTCAGAAAAGTTATGTTGACAGCATACTTGTTAGAAACGTATTCCTTATAACTGATAAACGTATGTTTTATTTTTCCTGATATGAAGTCTGGACAATGTTCAGAGAATCAGGTCATTGCACACATGTAGCAAATAACGGGAGGCTGTCCGTACCAGATGCGTTCACATCTACCGGAAATATTCTGTTTGGTTTAGGTGAGAGCGTGCAGGACGCAGGAAGAAGTACACTGCAGAAATTGCACGCTGACAAAACTTCCTGAATCCCAGCATCTCTCTGGTTGGACATGCTCGTCAGTGTCTTCATATACAAACAACGTTTCTTTTTCACCCTCGGATGTTTGTATTCCTCCGCCGGTTTCGCTCCAGTCACATGACAGAAACGTCATCAACACGCCCACTGGTTCGTTCTGGATTCTCTGGACAATGACCTGCTCTGTTCACACACGGGATTAATTACATGGATTTTATCCTAAGGACCGAACTGGCAGGGTAGAATCTGTTTAATGTCCAGTCCAAGCCATTCAGCGTTTGCGTTCACGCATTCAGCTCCTCCAGGTAATGTTCCAGATAAGTTCAGGGTTGCATATCATTGCATATCCATAAGCTCTTCCCTCTTTCTTCCCTTTTTAACACTGAAAACCGAACCGTTTCCAATCCGATTCTCAAGCACAAAGTCCGCTAACAGAGAAATCAGACAGAAGTAATAGTTCTGTCAGCATTGCTTGGCCCAGTACAAAAGCCTGCTCCAACACCTCCAGGAGCATCTCATAAAGTTGTGATTGTTATCTAATCTTTACCTGGCAGAGCGAATGGCTTGCAGCTAATGACACTTGAGACCAGAATGGAATTCTATCACCATTCAAAGCATCTGCTCTCAGACAGGCCTCTGATGAACACGAGCCTCCGGACCCCTCGCTCAGGAGCTGAACTCCTCACAGACCACACAGCGGCGTGTAAAGTCAATTTGCCTAAATTGAATCATAATAATCCTAACAAAACACAAATATTGTTTTTTTTATTGCCACTAAGGATCCCATATGTTGCACACAGGACTTGTTAGCTATGCGTTTTGCTTCTTGAATAAGACACTTTCAAGGTGAAACGCAAATGGCTGCTTATTAAATAAAAATGCTAAGCGTTCGGCTGTAGCGTCGAGGTTTTTTTCCCTCCGTTCTCTCTCCCGGTTGAAATGCTGCAAAGTTACAAGCAGGATAAACTCAATTTCACACAGCCCAACATTACCAGAGAATTAACTATCACTCCTTAGGATTGAATTTGCTGAACAGTTTGACTGCTTTTTTTGACAAACAGACCCAGCATACCCCTGCCACGTTTTTGCATTGCGGTGCCCACAGAAGGCCGGAATACATCAGCGTCACGTCTGGCTTGACTAACAGTGAAAGGCAGACTTCCCTGAACGATAGTTGTGGACTGTATACAAAGACACATAGCAAATCTTTGCCGTGCAATCGCAGTGGAAGGGAAAATCCCATTTACACGCTATCTACTCCAATCCTCCACCCTGCTCAGGTTTGCCCGTGCAGAGTGCATTAGAAGTAGATCTCCACTGTATTTCCGTGTCAGACAAAAGCCACCGTCTTTTTCCTTTAGACCTGATCCAGAGCCTCTCACGTTGCTTTCTCTCCAAGCCCTACGAGAGAAAGAGAGAGAGAAAGAGAGAGCCATTATAATAACTCCAGTGTTGTTTTTTTTTTTTTTTTCAATGATGCTTGGGTTGAGTTTCTATCCTCTCTCCAGACTCAAATGTCAGTGTCTTGCTGAGGCTTCTTTTAAAATATCGCCCCTGCCACGGTGATCCATAGTGCCCGGCTATTATTACTCTCCCCGTAAAGACTGACAGTTTGCTCTGGAGAGACATGACACCGAATTCGTCTGCTGGAAGTGGACCACCGCGCCCCCTTTCTGTCCCATCAGATATGTGTAAACCGATGACACCTGGCTGGGGGATGCGGAAAGGCGAGGCGAGGCGAGGCAGTGGCGGCCACGGCACACACACGTCGCCTGCTTTTATAGCCTTTGTTTGTCAGGAAGACGGTGGAGACTATTACACGGGTCTAGCGGCACTGTCTCGTGTTTCACAGCTGTGGATTTTTTTTTTTTTTCTTGAAGATAAGCCAAGTTTTAATCAAACCATCACTTTTCAATCACACATCCGTTTTCTTTCAGAGATTTACACCTACAAGAAACCGGACTCGGTTTATTCGTTTACAAGACGTGCTTCTGCAGGACACTTTTATGACACTGGCTTTTTTCTATCTGCCATCTTACCAGTTAATGTATTCTACGTATTCTACATACAGTATAAATTTGTCCTGTTATGTCAAATCCGACGCAGGCTTTGTGCTCTGTACAGGCTCCTGAGTATTCTACTGATAAAAGTTTCTGAGCATAATACATCTGTCTATATGTATTATCTCTCTGTTTGCTGCAGAGCAGACACTGACATCCATAAACTTCACATGTGAATAGGCTTTTTCTGAAAAGGAGAATGAATTAAGTCGAGCTGACATCGCATGCCAATAAGCTTTGTTTCATTCCCAGTGCACTATTCATTTGTGGCACAGAGAGATTTATTGCATGATTGACAATTATGAGAGGATGACCTAGTTTTTTTTTTTTTTTTTTTTTTGTGTGTGCAATGGAACAAAAATGGTTTTCATGAGATGGCATTGCCTTCCATTGTATTCTGCAGACCATAAGCACGGGATAAGGAGGCTTTTGCCAAGAGGCATGCAGCTTTTTTAAGCTATGAAAGACTCGCTTTACTGTTTACTTGTGTGTTTTTACCTCAGATAATTTAGTATTAGCCTAATTGTGAGACATCCCCATGGATAGCATGTCCCTTAAAAACCCTCGCATTCAATTTTCTCTCTAATGTTATTTTCTATGCTATTTGACAAAGTGTCTCCCTAAAGGCAAACACTGAAATCTGCACTTGTCTCGGAGGTGAGATGGCATATTAACTATTCAGCTAGACTTTCACACCACAAGCAGCTATTCATAGCCAGGCTAGCTTTTGTCCACTTAACCGAGGTTTTCAGCTACACTTTTTAATGTTTCTGATTCATGCGTGTTTTCTTTTTCTTTTCTTTTTTCTTATCTTACCTTTCTATTAACTGGTTTTATTCTGCGTGGTGGAGCTCATTACAGCTGTACGGAGGGCGCGTTCCCCGTGGGACCACTGGTTGAGTGAAACCACAAATGACACAAGCAGGGTTTAGTTGGAAGTTAATATCCTGCAAAATTGTTTCTGCGCAGCTCAGTAGAATACGGATGATTAAATGACACGAGCAGATCAGAAACGTTTCCTTCGACTACAAGGTGTTAAGTGTTGGCGCTTTAGAGTGCTGCGGCTCTCCCAAGGTTGCTGTTAAAAGAAATAAGATGTATTTAAAGGAGAGCACTGTCACAGAGAGAGGCAGGATGTGAATGCCAGGCTTTGTGTATTGTGTCAGACATTGTGTTTTACACAGATAACAGCGCTGTCCACTGAGTTCTTTGAAGCACTACCTTGACAAGGGGGAAAAAAAAGTGTTATAACTTCTGGGAAATAAATATGATTTTAGGTGTCAGTTGTGCTTTTTTTCTAGACATGGAATTTAACATCTTACGTGTCTAGTGAGCCATGACACGTTGTAACCTGTACAATAGTAACTATAAATTATCTATCTATCTATCTATCTATCTATCTATCTATCTATCTATCTATCTACCTACCTACCTTTCTATCTGTCTGTCTATCTGTCTATCTGTCTATCTATCTAAAAATGTTGTAGGGTTGAAGGTATACTAGGAAATATAATTAAATACTATTCAAAAATATATAATAAAATACATAATAAATTATTTAGAAAAACAATTTATTATTACAATATTTTATAATAAATACAGTAGTTTTTTTTGACAATATATTACAATATACAATTAATTAATCTATCTATCTATCTATCTATCTATCTATCTATCTATCTATCTATCTGTCTATGTATTAATTTTTTTATTTATTTTTTTTTAGTTCTTATATACATACATCTACAGGGTGTTCCCAAAGTGATAGGAAGAATGAACAAACTCATATTATATTTTATATTATATTATTGTTATTGGAGAGATAGGTGGCCACCACAGAGAATATTTCGTAACGATTTTGTAAAAATTTGTAATTTGTAAATAAAGGTACATTTAGGTACATGACAATGTTTGGGACACGCTGTATAATGTACATATTTCATTATATCGTGTGTGTGTGTGTGTGTGTGTGTGTTGATTAAGTGTCAAATGAAATATTATTGTTCAGCTGGTGATGAGCAACAGTTGTACATTCTGTGCAGTGTTGCAGCTAAATGGGTGTAATCATTTTTATTTTATTGTTCTGAAATTGTCAGTTTACACACTGTCAAGCATTTTAGCCTGTAACGGCAGCCAGCGGCAAAAGTTTTGTCGGATATAAAAAAAAAGATGTAAAAATGAAGTGGAATAGTTCAGTTATAAATAAAGACTTTTGAAACCAGAACATTTTTCCCATCTGACATGGTTATTATAACTAAAGTACAGGCATGAAAGCTTTTTTATTTGAAATAAACTGCCACTTGGCTGTGGCCAGTGCGCACACACACAATAGCTATTCTCATTTTCTCTTCACTCAAGTTCTCAGAGATTTACCTTTATAGAGGAGTAAAGAAATCGAGCAGTTTCCTCAAACGGCAATATAATTTCCGCTCTTGCTGTTCGGCCAGAGATTAACTGTTATGTCTTACCAATTCTGCAAAGGGAGATTAAGGGTTGTAAAAAAAAAAATGGAGCAAAGGGGGTTCGCAGTTATCAAATGTCCTCTCACTCTTGACCTTTCAAATGTCAGAAAAGGAATGTGAGACAATAGCCGTCCTGCAGATCTGATTACGCGGATCAAACAGGCCTCTACGGTGCTGTTAGTCACAGGGATGTTTAATTGAAGGAAATCGGGAACCCGAGGTGAACAATAAACTATATTTATATCTGCTGGGCCGCTGTTATCATTCGGGCGTCAGAGCATTGTGTTTGTCCTACAGAAAAAGAGCTCTTAAACATGGAGGCATTATGTAATTTGTTCTTGATAAAGAAACATCTGTGTCACTTGCTATTCTCAAAGCACCAGATAGTGCAGTATTGTTTCTCAGACAAGAATTACACAAATATAGGACTACTTTCAGCCTTCCTTGATACATATTGTCTGTTTTTTAGCCACGGGAGAAGATTTAAGGCGGGATAATTAAAGGTGTAGGGTCAGGGTCAAGCCAATAGGAATGTGAGGGTATGACAGGCTCTTTCAGCATGCCCCAGACAGAGATAGCGGCTGAGCCACAGAAAGGCCAGTGTGCTGACAGCGCTGGCGCGGCAGGAAGACATCAGCAGGAGAAACAGATAGCAAGCGCGGCCAACGGAGCGGGCCGAATCAGGAAAGATTAGGCGCAGACCCCGGGTCAACCCGTTCCCACCGCTCACTCGGGGTGTTATTAATAAAAGACACAGCTATGAGCTTATTAAGCTGTTCCAACATACACACAGGTCAGCGCTGCCATCACTCAGAATTCCAAACTCTTTATTCACAACTTTATCATGCCCAGAAAAAAATGTGGCTATACAAAAAAAGTAGTGCTAGAGTCACAGCGAGAGTGGGGGAGTGTAACGCAGCAGTAAGTGATTAGTATTACTACTGTAGGTAAAAAAAAAAAGGTCTAATTGCACTGAAAACCGGGATATGCGTTTTCTGAATCGCCGTGTAGTTCTTGTGGCAATGTAAATAATGGCAGTTCTTTAGCATGCTGTGAGGAGATAACATGGAGGCATGAGGAAGATAAAATGTACGTACATAACTCTCTCCTACCGTAAGTGATGAGTGGTGTCCGACCTGTCGTCTACGTGAAAGGAAACATGGCACGATAGCGCCAGATCTTTGATCGAGATGTGCGGGTGCCACGTCTGTGATTTATACCACCACATCCCAGTAAAAAGGATGTCAACTTTAGGTCTTAATGAAAGCTCTTGAACATAACGGTATCTGTGCAGGAGCGATACGGTGACAGCCAGGATGCAAATGAGGTTAAATGGCCGTGGAGCCTAAAGGAGTGTGCCGTTCCTGACAGTGGAAAAGAAAGGAAAAAAGGCTTTCGGGTGACATGTTCCCTTCTAACTTCTAACTGTACCTAATTTCACATCTTATCATCTGTGGCTTTGTCTGTCCACTGGCTCCTCCCAAGTCAGACCAGACCCCGAGAGATAAACTCTGTCAGACTCTGGGGTGATTTATTAAATTTTGATTTCTGAAGGACTTTAATGTCGAGGGGAAAAAAAATACATTGCAGGTGGCTGGCAGCTTCAGGCACTATTTGCTGAAGGTAAGGAAAGAGAGAGAGAGAGAGAGGGAGAGGGGGGGGTCGAGGAGAACAAATATATGTTGGATTTCCTGCTTTTGTTTTGGCAATGGGAGCACAACCTCTAAACTCACCCTTTTCTGCCCTTGCAGTTATATTGAAGAATGGCTGTTTGGATTAGAGGCAGCTTGAAGAACTTCTCTGATCCAGGAATTGCAGAACAGATTTAGATCCATGCAAAACACCTGGCAGACACCTATGAGTGTCTCTGCTGCTCTGTTAGAGAAATGTACTGACCCGGGCACTGGCTTGCATCTCCGTGTTTGTACAACGTGCATCCGCAATTAACTGAGTGCGCTGCGCATCAATTTCATTTCAATTGTTAAAGGCAATTTATTAGGGAATGTGATTGAACACGGCAGGCATTTCATCTCAAGGTTGTGCTCATATGGCCCCATTAATGGCTGGCAAGTGCAGGCCATAAAAATGATATGCTACTTATTCATGTTTGACTGCTTATGTATGTGACCATGGCCTTGATGCTTTCTGGGGCCCCGTTTTTTGGCCGTTTCAACTCTTCCTAGCTACAAACTGTACGGATTTCACCTACTCATTCCGGGAGGCTCGAGAGCGCTCGACTGCTCCAGCAAGCCGGGCCTGTGAAACTCTCCTCTGCTGCACCCGGGTGCAGCAGCTCCACGTGCGCTCCGTTAACTTGTCAAGGCCCACCTGCGCCGCCTATCAGAGCCGCCTCCTGTGATCGCCACATCGCGCGTTCTCCATTGTTCCCCTCGTCAGCGTCTTTTGTCTTCGCCACTGATTCCGCTTTTGATTGGGGCTGAGTGATTTATCTACACAGAGTCATTTTTCACACAATTCCCCCTCAGGAAATTTGGAATGAGCCTCCAATAACCTTGGCAGAGCCAAACAAAACACTAAAGCTGATCTCATGTATTTTGATGCAAGCAACCAAAAAAAAAAACCAAATCACCCAAATATACCATACCACCTTTTCTCTCATTCATTATTAAATTGAGTGTTACATATAACCCTGTTCTTCTGGGCTTTTTTTAAGGCCACCGTCTTAATAATAAATATGCCACACATACAGTGTTAGTCTAAACCGTTGTATCAGGGCTGTCTTCCTTCTGCATTCCTTTGCTGGCTCCTGAATGTGCTCGAAGACTGGGAGTTTGGTGACGGCAACAGTTTTTCCGCTGTTTGTCTGGTTAAAAGCGCTGCAGGTTGGGGGATTGGTGTTGACAACCCTGGGGGTATTGGAGCTGTTTGTATTCTCTTTTCTCTCACTTTTTCCCTCAATTTTTTTCCCACCAATGCTCAGCTGCAGCTGTTTGTGTCTCCTCCCGCCAGCTGTCAGTTAGAAAGGCTCTCAGTAGACATCCTCACTCAGCACCTGCTACCCACCGGAGAAATAGGTATGTGTCAGAATAGTTGGTGGCAAGCCACATTACATCTTAGCAGCATCCTTGGGTGATAATTATTACAATTGGAGTTTTAATCTTACGACGAAAGCTGCTCCGGCGAATGCCGAAGACGTGAGAGATCCAAAACCCGAAAGAAGAGAACTGTTAAAAGTACGTATCGTCATTTTGTATTTAAAAAAAAAAAAGTCTAGTTAGTAAATAGCAGTTACTCGCGCTTTCTCTGATAATGAGTAGGATTTGACAGGTGTGTGGGTGTGTTGCTTTTGTGTGCTTTCTGCTTCAGCACACAGTCAGAAGAATCTTTTCATCTGTCAGCGAAGATGTTTATTTTTAGACGATCGCTGAGTCTGAAAAAGGACTTTATTTACCTTTCCAGTGTCCTTTCAAGACTCCATTCATCAATCCTGTGACAGTATCACGACTCAAATTATGAAAGCTAATTAAAGAAATGGCCTACAGAAATTCTGATAACCTGAATGTTTTTCTGACTGGCCTGCCTGTTGAGAGACTTGCCACAGGGTTCCTTTTGTGCAGGAAGTTATGAAAGTATTACACCCAGATCATTTGCACAACGGCGTCTCGGGCCTCACTCTGTGTTTGTATTTGGATCAGTGTATCAAGTTGAAAAATGACCTGCCTGGGGCAAGTTTAGCTCCAGTCTGTCAACCGCAAAGATTTAAGCTAATTGTTGCTACGCTTTGCAAATGACAAAAAAAAAAGCACTGCAGCACATTTTATTTGAGCAAATTGTCTTGCTTTGAGTTTTGATTGTAAAATCTAATAACACCGTTGCCAAACAGGCAAACGTTGCATCATGACTTGTGTCCTCGGCTACCAGAGCAGCAAGTCATCTGGCCTCAAGTTTCTCAAAACCTGTAACCACAGAGTGATCTGACAGCCGTAGCAGAGATCGCATGTCGCTGCTCATAGCTCAAAGAGTTTCTTCACATGAGGCGTTGCACAATGGCCGTTAGAGAGAGGTCTGAAAGTCGATCAGTGAGGCAATGGAACAGGTTTCGCCAGCAGAGATCAAGGAGGGGCTTCATCTCGATAACAGACTTGTGGACCGCCGTGTAAAAAAAGAAACAATGTGGACGTGTTTGTGTAGACTGAAAGGGAAAAGGGGTGGGGGTGTCGAGTAGACTACTGCTTAGTGCTCAAGAGCCCCAGACGACTGTAAGGCCTTGAGGCCACCTGGGTGCGACTTTATTAAAGAATAAAATGAGAGGTCACACTTTCTCGTCACCCACATGATGTCCCAGCGCTGGCTGCCTTCACTGCTCCGCTTTCGTCCAAAACCCTGGATTGGTTAGCGATGAAAGTGTTTTTCATTAATACTCTTCTGGGAAATGAGAATTGCACTTCTGACAAACAGATCTAAATTTCATTGCTGGTAGATGCCTTCAGTGACTGTAGTGTTGTAGTGCATTAATTAATGCAGCCCTCGGTGTTCGTTCCTTTTTTGTTAGTGCATCTGTGAGTTAGTGATGATGGGTTGTGATATTCAGTGGCAGAGGAACGTAAAGATCATGAAAACAACGCATTAAATCATGAGCTCCCATCGAACGTATGGGGTGAACTATTGTACACACGTGCAAGCAGACGCTCAGTAGCATTAGTGGTTTGTTTTTGATTTACAGTACAGGCCAAAAGTTT
>JAOTRJ010000051.1:26012032-26023170 GCA_028564905.1 Leptodoras praelongus | reverse complement strand
TATTGTACCACTCTCCAGCCCTTCAGCAGACAACTGCCTTCTGCTACAGCCAAATATTTCACATTTTGACTCATCAGCCCAGAGCACCGGCTGCCATTTTTTCGGCACCCCAGTTCCTGTGTTTTCATGTATAGTTGAGTCACTTGGCCTTGTTGTATGGCTTTTTGGCTGCAACTCTTCCATGAAGACCACTTCTGGCCAGACTGCTCCTCGATTCATGGATGGGTTGTGGTGTGTTTTTTGTTTTAACATGTGATGGAGCTGCTGGACATCTGATTCTGAAGGGCAATATGCTTGATGTGTTTGTCATCTGCTGCATTGAGTTTTCTTGGCTGACCACTGTGTCTACATTCCTCAATGTTGCCCATTTCTTTGTGCTTCTTCAAAACAGCTTGAACAGTACATCTTGAAACCCCAGTCGGCTTTGAAATCTTTGTCTGGGAGAGCCCTTGCTGATGCAGTATAACCACCTTGTGTCTTGTTGCTGTGCTCAGTCTTGTCATGGTGTATGCCCTGTCTCCCACAGCCTCACCTTGGTAGCAGATTTGGCTGTTCCTCACCCAGATTTAAGTGTTTCATCCTACATGTGAAATTGATGATCATTAGCACCTGTTTGTTATATTTAGTTTATCTTACACCTGATTATAATCCTACAAAATCCCTGACTTTGTGACTTTGACTTTGTGCAAGTTTACTTATAAGAATTGATCCTGGTTCGAAGGCAAAGGGTAGTAACACAAATATTGATTGGATTTAGATTTTTCTTTTGTTCACTCACTTATTGGTGTAACATTTTTTTATTAAATCTTTTTGTACTCAATAATGCAGTATACGCATGATTTCGGCAGTCTTCATGTGGAGTTTTAAAGAGATGCCTATTGCAGAAACATCACAAAATAGGACCTGATTAAACATTATTTTCTGTAATGACCAATATAAAACTCAGTCATTTTAGAGCCACGTCAAGGCCCTTGAATTATTATTAGCACCATAATGCAAATATTTGTATTGCTGTCTCATCAGCTTACTTCATCACAGCAGAGGCAAACCTTATAAAAAAAACAAGTGACCAGTTTCCTTGTCAACACTTATCAGCATTAGAGCTCATTCTTCATTAATTGGATGAATTAATTTCAAGCCACCGGATTCAGCACTGTTCGCCTGTCCCTCTTTACTAATTTCTGTCAGGTCGAATTTCTAAGTGGAATTGAGTGACCTTTGGAGGTAAAGATTGGAGTGAAGAGATCAGCGCAATTTGAAAAGACAATGTCACTTGGTGTAAATGTGATACATGTAATAAATGACATTCAACCTTTCACAGATGATAAGGTTTTGCAGTCGGTAACGTGGAATATGTATGTGCTTTGGCTGCTTAAAAATATTCTTCAGATAGGTCAACACTCAATTAGGAAGCCAAACCCAGAAGGAGCACATAGAGCGTTAGCAGCATTAGTACTGCGCCATGACGGGAAGGACGCAGTGTGATGAAGTGCAGCGTAAATATCGAAACAATTATTCCAGTTTTAACATTCATGGAATTATGGCATGAGAAATGAACACGCAGTGCTATGCAGGGACTCATCTGTCATGCATAGAACACCATTAACCCCAGTTACACAAGTGAATCTCTCCGTATGGCAAAACACATCACACATGTCCTGCTCTTCTACAGCTGTATGCACTAATGGCTTATAATCCCACTGTCACCCAGAAAAAGACAGGTTCCCTATTGAGTCTCGTTCCTTTCAAGGTTTTTCTTCTTCATGCAGTCTTTCAGACAATGTCAATTGTTAAACGGGCTTTCCAGAGGATTTTTAATTGGATTGACATGTTCCTGACTGACTGCGCAGACAACCAAACCCAGAATGACTCTCTGTGTTCCAGTCAAGCCCTCTCTTACTGCCTCGAGATGCCATTAATCGTAGTTGAGATTCTCAGTATAGACACATCATTGCTTTTCTTTTTGGATTACTTTCTGTAAGGAAAATTTCCAAAGGACATATTAAAATCAATATGGTAAAATTAATTCAATCAAATCGTTCCCTGTGATGTATAGTCTAGCGATTCATGCAAAATCTCTTAAGTCATGCGGTACAAACAACATCTAAATAAAAGATGTAGAGTAGGGCTGCTTCGATATGACATATATCAGATACCATCAGGAAGATGATCACATCCCATCACATCACTGTGCCTTTCGGTCAGAATTTCACTGTGACCCGAAGGCATACTGATGGGATGCGAATTTTATAATTAAAACAGATGATGCAATGGTCAGCCTCATCGCCTCAAAAGCTGCTCCTGCACGCCAGCACGCAGTACGCCCTTACCCCCCACCCCCCACCCCATACACCCCAACGCTTAGTGATTGATAACACCGTTCAGTATATTTAATTTCAGAGTCCGAGTCAAATGACAACTGCCTGCCATTGACTGAAAGCAATCTTTTTAAAAGGGATCCTTTGCTAAGTATCAGATGGAGAGGCTTCTTCGCTCTGCTTGGGTGTCACGGCCCCTTGAGAGGGAGGTTATTGATTGTTCTTGAATATATTGTGCTTTCAGTGGAAACAGCTGCGAGTAATGTCTCCCCCCGCCGCACTGCCTGCGGTTTATTGAGAATGATATGGGACAAATTTAAACTGAAACCAATTCAAGTCCAGATTGGGTGTGCTTGCACTAATGTATCCTGAAGGCTCGTGTCTGGATATCTTTGATGTGGATAATTATGTTAAGCAGATCATGTTACAGCTCCACAGCCTTGTCCAGCACTGTAGCCCTGAGACATGTACTTCTGAACCAGAAATTTCTAGAAAACAAAAACGACCCTACTAAGTACAGATAACAGATATAAAAGCGGCGGAGTGTCTATGGTTAGCGTCATGTTGTGTATTAATGGCCAGTCTGCGTAACAGGTAGTGTTACTGGAATAAAAACACTCCACCATATGCCAAAGTCTGCTGCTGGGTCTTTATCCTTCTGTAGAAAAAAAAAAACCCCAAAAAAACAAAACACGCACAACAATGCTGTCTGTCTCCTCTGTAATTCCTACCACATGTTTACTTTGATGGTTCTTGGGGGTGGCGGTGTAATTATGCAACCTCATCAAACCAGAGATGTTTTGTTGCCATTATTTTTTACACTCCCTATCCTCACAAGTGCGTAATAGATGTTTTCTTTCTATTACCCTCTGTTTCTTATTAAGTCTCCTTACGTTAGATCAGTAATAGTAAATTTTGCACGGTGAAGCAGTTTCTATATCTCTGTCAACATCTGAAATTTTCCCCTGGCTTCAGAAAATATGGCTATCATGTATCATCTGGTGGTGGTTGTATATTGCAACATGTGTTTGCAAGGATATTTTACAGGTATTTTTTTTTCTCTGTTAAGACTTTTTTTTTCTTTCTTCCAAGAGTCTCTTGCTGACAGTGGGAGGCTGTGGGTGGCTACATCAAAGTGAAGTACCTTCTCCTCCGCAGCTCCTAATGAGTTACAAGGTTTAGCAGCCTTGTCTGGCTATGCCATCTGTGAATAAGAAAACAATCTATGGCTGTGCCAACATGCCAGGCTCCTCTCCTTGTCTAAAGGGATCGCAGCTTTTATTTCCAATAGTACCTCGCGTGCATCTTTGTTCTGCTAGTTTGAATGGCCAAAAAAAATACAAATAAAAAAATAGGATCGCAGCAAGAATTTATTTACGTTCCACACTATATTTTAATGGCTCTCCGACGACCAGCTTCGTTTTCGTAAAAACTGCTACGTCTACACCGGCTTCACCTCGTCCAAATCCTTTTTATGTGAAGATCATTCATTCAGCCTCGTCTACGTTAGTGGGCAGTAGAAATGTCGGCTCCGGGTTTAGCCTAACGTCCACGGAGTGGCCCGTTAAATTGTGAGAAGGATGAAAATAAATTGCTTTTAAATACGTCAGTTCAAACGGCTGACGATTTCGTTGGTTCAGATCTACAGAAAGTGTTTGCTCATACACCGGCATGTGTGACATATCGTTCCATCACAGTGCGCTCACAAACAAAGACAGATAGGCTGGAAACAAGTCATTTAATTAGTGCTGGAAGGCCCATCCCTGACTGCAGCAACCAATTATACATTCCACAGGCATCCACAGGTCCTATTTCATGGAAGGAAAGCAAATCTTCTCTGGCCCGGGCTCATACAGTACATCTTTCCCCTTCCATTTAAGCGAAGGTAAATAGCAGAGACAGACAGCTTCATTAGACAGCATCTGAGGAGCGGGCAGGGGAGGATTGTCGCTTAAATAGTGGGCTTTTACTGCAGGGCTAACTGGCGACCTCGGATCAATTACGGCTGACATTATTGTTTGTTGTGAGCTCTTTCAGGACGGAGGAGGAGAAGCAGGGTGGACCCGAGCTCAGCTGAAAATGTAATTTTCCTCCTTCTTTGCCTTCATTCCACAAACAATAAATCACTCAGTTGAAGAGATAATAAAGTGCCAAGTAGGAACTGGTTTAATTTTTGTCAAGGGAAATCTTCCAGCCTCACCAGAATGAAGCAGAGAAAAAGATCTTGTGGCTCCAGTGGTAGCAGGACTCCCTTCTTTCTACTGTGCTACTATGTAGTACTCTTGGATTGCTGTTATAATGACAGAACATGTATATGTTATAAAAAGCATATAATAATAACATGTTTTAAATCAGTTTTGTGTCCCAGGCTTATTTTGCCTATTTTACAGAAGAAATGTAAAACCTCCCAAAATTCCTGGAACAGGATCTTCTTATATATACTGCCTGTTTTTTTCTTTCTTTTTTATACTATGTTCAATTGAAATGCAAAGTCGCTTTCATTAAAAAAAACCATTGTTTTGCTGCATAATATATTCATTTCTTGAAGGCATCTTTGCTTTACAAAATATATTTTTTTTAAAAACAGCCTTCGCTTATGTACAGTACTAAATGAAGTACCTGGAACTTTTCCAAGTTCTTCCTGAGAGGCTCCTTTCATATAAAGTGGCTTGAAATAATCGTAATAATCGCAATCGTATTCAAAGCTGCCATCAGAGCTAGTTAAAGAATCTGTAAGATCTATAAACTCTGCATTTTTCATGACTCTTCACATTGTTTCTGTTTCGGGGGACAATATTCAGGATGAGTTCAGATTCACTTTGAAAACCAAGCTGCAAATGAAAACGTTTCAACGCGTCTTCTTTCAGATCTTACCGACTACCGACATCATACGGCTGCTCAGATTATTCAGTCGCAAATATCTGCAGTGGTGTAACCCCAGAAAAGAAATCTTTCATTTCAGATAACTTAACTTAAGTCAGGATTTTAGTGTCGAGAAAGTGGCTGCTTCGGTTCAACTACTTAATGAATCTGGGCAGATTTGGGTATTATTCTTACAGTGTTACATAGCAACAACAACAACAACAACAATAATAATAATATCAGTTATGAGGTAGTGAGACGGATGCAAATAAAAAATCCAGATGACTAAATAAGGCTAAAAAAGACTTAAATGCTTAAAGATTTGGAAGGTCGATGGAATGAAAATTCATTAAGTGTGTGAAAGTCCATTTTATTTCTGAGAGACTGTGAATGAGAGACGTGTGTGTGTGTGTGTGTGTGTATGTGTGTGTGATTAGTAATCAGGTGGCATGGCTTGTAGTGCATGGGCTGGCTGAGAATTCTGTAATAATAATAATAATAATAGTAGTAGTAGTAATAATAATAATGATGATGACAATAATAATAATAATAATAATAATAGTAAGAATAGTAATTATTATTATTATTATTGTTATTATTATTGTTGTTGTTGTTGTTGTCAGAGTGGAGAAGAAAACAAAAAAACACTTTCAGTGGTTTTAAGTGTGTATTTTTATTAAGATTTGTCCGTGCACTGATTGTGTTCTCTCCACTGTCTTTTATGTTTCTAGCTAACATTATCTGAGTACTTCACAGAGCAAATATATTTATATGCTCTATTGTCAGTCCACACCCATACCCAAGAGCTAATTTGAGAACAAATAAAACCTGCTTGTTTACAGCTTACAGTGTTTCATCCTTTTCTCTTTCCTCCTCTTATACATATTTTACATTTGACTATGAAGAATGACATGATCTTCCAGCATGCCTAACGTCAGGGTCTTACACTGTATGATATATCCATGATGACGTATGGCATATCTGTACAAACTTTCCTTCCATATCTGATTTGAATAGCTCGGTGAATTACTCCGACACAGTATTTATTACAGTATTTTACAGTCTTTTTCTCACCCATTTCATGTTTCATTTTTTAACAAAAAACAGCTTTACTCAGCTTAGGAAGTTACATTATTATTGCTTTTCTCAGACTGTGTAAAAACAACAGTCCGTGTCTGTTTAAAGAGGCAAAAGTGTTATTATTTAACATCCATCAATGTACATAAGCACTTAAACTTCAAGTGATTCTCTGCTTGTTTGTCAGTTTGAAGGCCTTGCTGAATTTGTACTTAGTTTGTTAGAAGTCCTTGCTGTTTTTTCGGAGAGGACATAATGGCTGAAACATCACTTCAGGACATGAAAGGAGGTAGAAGGAGAGAGATTAAGTGCTGAAGAATGCTCTGCTACTGTATAACCAAGCTACAGTCTCTTAAAGACTACATTCAGGGTAACATGCTCGTTATTCATTGCAGGGAAATGAAGTGCTATTTAAATAACAAAGGCATAGTTATACACACACACACACACATTTTATATATGTTGATTTGCTGAAATCCAGATCTTCCTCTGAGAATCACGCTGCTCCATCTGGCTCTCAGCGAGCTCTGAAAGGTGGATATTTGCATGAACGGCTCTCTCGGTTTGTTTGGATGTGGCAGCGTAAGTATCCTGCGATCTCACTGCCCTGCGTTTTAATTGAGTCTGGTCTTGGGAATGGTAATTGATTCGCACTCAGCACTTGAGGAGCGGCGCCTTTACATGATCCTGCTTGGCTTCTCTGTCTTTAATCCCCTTTTTCTTTCTAATGTTAGGGAATTTGTTTTGCTTGTGAATCCACTGGCCAGCTTTCTCATGTAAATCAATGGTGCTTTTCCAAGGAAAGCAATGACACAGAAGAGGAGTTTTTTTTTTTCTTCCTTGTTATTCCTTCTCAGTCGCTCCAGCTAAAGGCTTCCTGATGTAGATCCACACTCTCACCCTTTGGATACTGATATTTTGTACAAAAGCAAAGCAGGATTGTTTGGTGTTTTGTCCCTTTTACCTTGAGCCAAGTAACAAAGGGAGGTGTGTGTCTGTGTGAGTGTGTGTGTATGAGAGAGAGAAAGAGAGAGAGAGATGAGGTGCACCAGTTCCACAGGAGACGGCGAAGTTTTCTTTTCAAGCACTTGAGTGGACCCTTTGAATGCTGAAGACCAAAAAATTTCCACGTTACTTTTGATCTGCCAGTTCAAAGACAGGAGAGACAGTGAGTAGGTCCTCAGTTCAGGGACACACACCAGGCTGTGACCTTATTTGTGTGCACATCCTTTGAAACAGGGGGGACAGTTTCACTTCCACCTATTTAATCCCATCCATGAATGTTGCACACCGGCTTCCAGTTATAAGGAACTGAGCGCAGCTTAAAATGTCACCCTGTCTCTTTTTACTGGAAATCAAGGAATGTCTAGCATTTAGTTAGTATGAGGCTTCAGGTAATAGTGTTGTGTGTGTGTGTGAGTGTGTGTGTGAGCAACTGCTTTCATGTGTGGTCTCCAGCTCCTTACTGCCTATATATTTTTAATTAGCACTGTTTTAGCGAGTTATTTCAGTAATGACTTTCAGATCTGCCTGCTTTTGCTCAGACACAGCACTTGAAATGCATTTACTATTAATAGTGCACCATTAATTTCCATAATTTCACATCTTTCTGTGCAGACCTTAATTGTGATCCATTGAAGACGGTATCATCGCTGCTATCATTACCATGACTGTTATTGCAGTACAATCAATGTAACCGTATGTTTTATTAACACCGACTGTAAAATATTTATGCCAATTGCTAATGAAGATAATGGTTGGAAAACACACTACCGGGAAAGATTACAGTGTTGAATTTTGCAAAGCGGTTTTTATTCCAGGGAACATTTGGTTTGTCAGCATCATCCATACGGTAGAACGGCAAATACGATGATGACTCTGTTCCGTGCTGAGCGCTCGCTCTCTCTTCATTTAACCACTATTTACCAAGCCTTAATGCCAAAATAATGAGTCCTTTAAATGCGTGTTTAATTGCCCCCGTCTCTGCCCTACCTCAGGTTTGGAACTGCCATTCATGATGATGCCCCACCCCCTGATCCCTGTCAGCCTGCCTCCTGCGTCAGTCACCATGGCAATGAGTCAGATGAACCACCTCAGCACCATCGCCAATATGGCCGCCGCAGCGCAGGGACAGAGTGCCCCTTCCAGAATGGTGACATCAGTGATTAAGGTAACACGCGGTGCCGCTGGCTTTTTGCCTTGCGCACATTTTCTCATCAGTTGTAGGGGAGGATGGGGCTCCGCTGCATGATCGCATGATCCCATAATAGCCTTGGATAGAGGAGAAGGGAGGGGACAGACAGAGGGATGGGGGAGAGGGAAAAATGGAGGACCGCCGAATTAAAAGCCTCTGTTCTGTGCCGTTAGAGTTAGAGTCGCGCCTTGACAGTCGCTGTAGCAGCAAGCGTCGGCAAGAGAAGCTGTTTTCAGAGCTGTCGGCTGCCGGCTGGGCGTAGTGTAATAGCTGTGGATGTGTGTGTGTTTTGTGTGTGTGTGTATGGCAGGAGCGGGTGCCTGACAGTCCCTCCCCTGTTCCCTCTCTGGAAGATGGCAGGAGGCCGGGAAGCCGGCCCTCGTCCCAGCGCAGCAGCAGCGTCTCCAGCTCACCCGCACACACCGAGAGCTCCTCCGACAGAATGCGTACGTCTGCTCCGTCTCTCGCTCTCTCCCTCCCTTCCTCCTACTTCTCCTCTGCTGTCCTCTTATACTCTTTTTCTTTGCACACAGCCACATATTAAGAGTCTGCACTTGAGCTAAAAATGCCCATTGTCATGAGAGATGTGTGTGTGTATGTGTGTGTGTCCCTCTTCTCATTCCTCTGCAAACGCGAGACCTAAATATTTCCTCCATTTTGTGTCCTCATATACTTTCTTGTGAAATACTGTACTGTGTCTGTTCTCCTGTGGTGCATATGTATGTCTGTTCTGCTCAAGCATGTCCTTCTACTCATTATCAATCATCAATAAAACGGTGGAAGAGTACTAGCAAATACATCCACTATGAAATTCTCATTTCTCATATAATCCATTTTCAGAAATAAATGTTTTAGGGAAATTAAATGCCCTAACACAATTCCATCCTTTCCTCTTAGTCTCACTAACACTCCTACTGAAGCTACACATCATATCTAATTAAAATACCGTACCCATAGTACTATATTACATCAACTATAGATTAGATAAAGATAGTTTTAAGACACAGCATCCACATTTAAATCATCTTTATTTAGATGTATCAAGCTGAGAAGTCATTTGCATGTGCTGTCACACAAGCATCAGGTTTATTGGGTTTTTTTTCCCCCCACTCCTAATGTATAGTAGAACTCCCACTCCGTTGTTGGTGTTGAGTGTCATCTTGTCCTTCAACAACACAAATCCAAATTATTCATTCTACTTTTTTTTTTAAGAGTATCGCATTTTCACACATTCAGAAACCAATCACTACTGCATTTAAAAACAGTGTTGATGGATCCACACGCTAGACAGAGCATTGACAACCAGGAGTTTGAATGACTGGCCCATTGATTTGGAGACAAAGTTTAGCTCAGATCAAACAAATGAAAGCCAAGGACATCTTCACCTCCTCCAGCATAAAGCACCACAAGTACAACTCATTCTTCTTCATAAGATGTTTTTTTATTGTCTTTTTTATTGACTGGGAAAGTATGAAAATATGACTTTATGCTGATTTTTTTGTGTTTTTCTGTGAAGCTATTCATCAGAACGGGCTTACCATGAACCAGGCTCTGTTGGGCCTTTCTCCCAGCATTCTGCCCGGCCCCAAGGAGGGTGACCTGGCCACTCACGACATTGGCCTTGAGGCCAAGAGAATGCACTCTGAGAAAGGTCAGCATTCTGTTTTCTAAAAACTTCCATGTCCAATTTCCAATTATCAGTCTACCTTATGTACATTACTCTGTTGACCGAAATGCAGGTCAAATGACATCATGATCAAATGAGTTAATCTAAACTTGTGTCACACTTCTGTATATTGCAATAGTAGCCACTCTGCCAACTACCAATATGATTCTTATATTTTGCTATGAGTGGAATAAAAACATGCCATGGCATGCTGTTATAGGTAAATAATGAAGGATTGAAGAATGTGGGGCCCTTACCACCCAGACTCCTTCCCAATACCAGCTCCTTTTATATCACTTTTATGCCAATGACTACAATTTTAATATATTAAAGAATGATGTCACACTTTTTTTTATCTGTTTATTTCATTTACTGTGTGTTTATACAAGTGCCCGCTATCACTTATGTTATAGTAGCCATAAAGAGTCATTCCTTCACCAGCCTCTCTTTTTTCACTGATGTTAAGGCAAAAAGGCAGCAAAACAGAAACAACAACAAAGCCATCTATCCTGACTTAAAATGTACAGCTCTACCCCTAACTGTTACAAAGCACTAGACACCCCTGACACTGGAGACTTCTTCCAAAAAACATTAAATAAATATCTCTTTGCAGAACATTTCACTGTACCCACAATTACACCATATTTAATTACACCATATTTATTTATTTATTTTTATTTATTTATTTTAATATTTATTTATGTCTGTCTGAATTTGCAAATGTCATAAACCCATATTTTATTCACAATAGCAGACAGAACACATATCAGATGTTGAAAGTGAGACATTTTACCATTTCATGAAAAATATCAGCTCATATTGATCTAGATGGCAGCAACGCATCTCAAAAAAGTTGGGATGGGGCAACAAAAGGCTGGAAAAGTAAGTGGTACTAATAACAGCTGCGGGAGCATTTTGCAGCTAAGCAGGTTAAATGGCAACAGGTCATTAACATGACTGGGTATAAAAAGAGCATTTTAGAGAAGCAGAGTCTCTCAGAAGGAAAGGTGCAGAGGTTCAT
>JAOTRJ010000051.1:25929420-25939777 GCA_028564905.1 Leptodoras praelongus | reverse complement strand
GTAAATAGTCATGAAAATAAAGAAAATGCATTGAATGAGAAGGTGTGTCCAAACTTTTGGCCTGTACTGTATATAATGTATGCATATATTGCCCATCTTATAGTTGGCATGTAAGGCCTGACACAGTACACACAGAATTGAAAGTAGCTTTGTCTGCATGACCCCACCTTTGTTGAACTGAGAGAGCAATTGCTCAACTCAGAAAATACCACTAACTTTCGCTTCCTGTAACTGTCAGTCAGTAGATTTACTACTCTCACTATTATCAGTCCTGGAGCAGGTGGTAATTTTAAAGCTGGGAAGTTTTCATTATCACAGATAAAACTGATATTCACCATTGGTTTTTACTTGTTATAAAAAAATTCCCCTGGTTGAATATTCTCAGTATGACTGAATTTTTTCTTGTCAGTCTTTGCTCTATATTTTTTTATTGGAAACCAATAAATGCTTGTTTCTAAGGCAACCCATTCAAAGAATTAATAACAGGTTCATTTTCTGCACTCTTACACCTTATTGCATCTGCATTTCTAACACTGTGACTCATCAATGCATTGTAAACAATGAGAATGCTCAGTGTTAAGATGTGCTAAATTGCCCTCTTGAGGCCTTTTACATAAGTTACACTGTGTCTGCTGGTGCATAATGTACATTCTGCCTAGTTTTCTTTTAATAATAAAGCAATTATTCATCTTATTATCAGTTGTAATCTGAATATTTTATATTTTTATGTTTAATTTTTTAGACATACACTATATTGCCAAAAGTATTTGCTCGCCTGCCTTCACATGCATATGAACTTGAGTGACATCCCATTCTTAATCCATAGGATTTAATATGATGTCGGCCCACTTTTTGCAGCTATAACAGCTTCAACTCTTCTGGGAGGCTTTCCAGAGTGTGTTAGGAGTGTGCAAGTTCTTCCACACCAAACTCGCTCATCCATGTCTTTATGGACCTTGCTTTGTGCACTGGTGTGCAGTCATGTTGGAACAGCAAGAGGCCATCCCCAAACTGTTGGGAGCATGAAATTGTCCAAAATCTCTTGGAATGCTGAAGCATTAAGAGTTCCTTTCACTGGAACTAAGGGACCAAGCCCAACTCCTGAAAAGTACCCCCTCCACCAAACTTTACACTTGGCACAATGCAGCCAGAGTACCATTCACCTGGCAGCCACCAAACCCATATTCATCCATCAGAATGCCAGATTGAGAAATGTGATTCGTCACTCCAGAGAACACATCTACACTGCTCTAGAGTCCAGTGGTGATGTGCTCTACACCAATGCATCTGACACTTTGCATTGGATGTATATAAGGCTTGCATGCAGCTGCTTGGCCATGGAAACCCATTCCATGAAGCTCTCTATACATTGTTCTTGAGCTAATCTGAAGGCCACATGAAGTGTGGAGGTCTGTACCGATTGACTCACTGACCCCAGTCTGTCATTTTACATGGTCTACTACTTTGTGGCTGAGTTGGTGTCGTTCCCAATTGCTTCCACTTTATAATACCACTAACAGTTTCCCCGGGCGCTGTGGCTAGGGCTGCCCACCGTTCCAGGCATGTGTGTTCACAGCCCCTAGTGTTCACTAGTGTGTCTCACTGCACGGATGGGTTAAATGCGGAGATATATGACAAATATGTCTCACTTTGTCTTTGTCTTTAAAACCACTGACAGTTATAATACCACTGACAGTTGACTGTGTAATATTTAGTAGTGAGGAACTTGCTGCACAGGTGGCATCCTATCACAGTACCATGCTGAAATTCACTGAGCTCCTCAGAGCGACCCATTCTTTCCCAAATGTTTGTAGAAGCAGTCCGCATGCCTAGGTGCTTGATTTTCATACACCTGTGGCCATGGAGGTGATTGGAACACCAGGATTCAATGATTTGGATGGGTGATTGAATACTTTTGACAATATAATGTATATCAGAAAAGTCATACACTTCATCTTCCTCATATGTCTTTCACAATCTTCCAGAAATGTGAATAAAGTTCTCTCCTATAACATTCTTAATTGTTAAAAATGCTTGGTTGGTCTGCTTGGTTTAATCCTGGTAATATTGCATTCAGTATGAATATACATGTTGTTTTATATGCTGTATATTAATTCACTGACCATTCCTCTTTAGCAACCACTGGAGCTGTAAGGTGGCAAGCGACTCACTACACCACTATGCCACCCACTCCAGCTCATTCATTTCTGAGTCACCCAAGATTATTGCAGATATCTGACAGAAGGTGGCACTCTTAGTTTGGAGACCATTAAAGAGACAAAAAAAAAACAAAAAACCTTACATCCTGGCTTTCTCTAAGGATTACATTTTTAGCGCACTTTTGTTCAAAATGTATCTGGCTTTAATCAATTTAATGAAACGTGTTATTCAAAGGAATTCTAGAAAACATACTAATTACAAAGGATAGATCAGGTTGAAAGTATAAAATATTTCCAGACTCAGAAACAATATTATGCTGCCTTGAGTCATTAGCTATGGTGTTTTGTTCTGGTCTGGTATGAATGGTGTAATGGTGGTCTGACATCCACTATCATCCTGCTGATTTTGAAGTCCAGAACTTGTGTTTCTCTCAGTCACCCAATATCATGCTGCTCCTCTCCCTCTGACATACTCTGCTGCTCATGTTGATTTTGTCAGTGTCTTTGGAATATTCATCTGGCGATGTCCTGACCATACTGGATAACGACATGCTCACTTGCCTCTTCAACAGCTTCATCACCTTCTTCTTATAGCCTTTACAGGCAAAGAAGTAGATAAAGGGGTCCAAGCAGGAGTTGAGGTTCATAAAACTGACCATGACATGCAGGGAGATCTGAAAGTCATGCAGTTCACTACAGTCTGGCTTGTAGAGTAGTTTTCTTATCATGTACTGCAGCAGGTCTATGTGATAAGGGCTGTAGCATACCACAAACACCAGTATGACACAACAGATCACACCGATGGCCTTGCGACTGAGACCTGACTTCTCTGTCAACTGATTTGTCTTGGCTAGCTGACGAAGTTTGTAGCAAAGAGCTGAGTAGCAAACCAAGATGGTTACCAGAGGAATGCCGTAGCCCAGGAACACAGCACCGATCAGCATAAAGGGCAGGCCGTCCACCTGCTCGAAGTTCGGGTACTCCATGCATGTGATGTAGCCATCGTGCTCATCATGAGTCATTGGCATGGACAGGAGTGGCAGTGTTTGTGCCAGCACCAACATCCATACGCCTATGCAAATGTATCGCACGTTGTGAATTTTACGGAAGCAGCTGAAGCGCAGTGGGAGCACCACAGCGATGAAGCGGTCCACACTCAAGCAGGTCATGAAGTTCACTCCAGCATACATATTTATGTAGAACAGCAGAGCTGTGGCCTTACACATGCCTTCTCCCATTGGCCAGTGGAATCCCAAGCCGTAGTAAACCACTCTCAAGGGTAGGACGAGTGCGAAAAGGATGTCAGAAACCACCAGGTTGGCAGAGTACACCGTAGTGGAGTTGATCTTCTTCATATTGGGCCAGATGACATGCAGAGCCAAAACATTACCCGACAGTCCCACAATGAATATGAAAGTGTAAACCACAGGCAGGACCACATGCGCCCACCCCCGATGATCATACAAGTTGGTGCAGTTGCCAGCAGTGAAGACAGCCACACTGCTGCTGTTTGGAGTCGTCATCATAGTCATAAGGTTTGTAGAGACAGATCTGGAGAAATAAATAAAACAGTTTTCAACACTCACAATCTCAATCTCAATTTTAACACATGGAAAAAGGAAGCTGAAATTGGATGGCAGTTTTGGGTTTGTTGAAGGAAGTATAGTTTGGAGGAAGTCTACAGCACAATAGCAGTTCCGCATCCCTCAACGCTGAATCATACAATGAGTGGTGGTCCCAGTACAACCAAGTGCACGCTGGTACACGTGAAGTGAAATGTGTTTCCTGTCTGCCTGCACGATTAGCAAGCTCTGCTCTAATTCTTGTTACATGTTAAAACTGAGGAACAGATCTCTCCATACAAGAAATGCATACAAGGCTGAATAGTATATGCATTTGCATAATGACTATAATACTGTACTTTCAGAATATATAGCATACGTATAAGCACATTTTGTCTCCACCAATTACCACAGTCTCCACCAATTATCACAGTCACAGAGATGCAATTTACAAGTTGGAATCTGTCGCTACTGTGACACAGTGACAGGCTACCGCATTTATTTTAACTCAGGGATTGTATATGATTAGCAGTTTGAGTATATAAACAGGGGATAGATGGAGTTTCATACAACTTTTGTTAGGATTTTGTTAGAATCTTTATTTCATCATGCATATAAGAGCATATAAGTGTTAGAATGTTGGGTCAGTAAAATATTAAACAAGAAAATGTATCAAGAGTTACTTTACATACTTTCTTTTGTTCACCTGCTACAGTATTATTATACAATATTATTATTATACAATATTATTATTATTGTTGTTGCTGTTGTTGTTGTTACTATTATATAACCATGATTAATAATAATAATAATAATAATAATAATAATAATAATAATAGACTGGATATAAGATTAACAGCACTAACATTTCAGTAAGAAGTGTACTCACCAACACTCGTTGCCCTGACAAATGGTCAGCGTGTGTGTGTTATTTCTGTCGGCATTGCAGTGATGGGTGTTGTCTTGGCTGGCTCTGCCTGGACCACGTTTCTTCAGAGTGAATGATCAGTGAAAGAGAGAACTAGTTACAGCAGCACTCTTTCCAGTATGCTGTTGTAACTATGGTGACTGATATAATTTCCTGTTTGTAAGACAGCCCTTTTTTTTTCAAAAGATAGCTTTTGAAAGGGGTTTTTTCTTAAGTTACTTTTTTCCCCTCACCATGCATGTGTGAATGTGTGATATTTGTAAATGTGTGTAATTAAAAAAAAGTAAGCAAAATCTCTCTCTACTCTCCCCCTTTCTCTCTCTCTCTCTCTGTCTCTGTATGTGTATGTATGGTTAATTCCTTTTCAATCATCTAATCATGCTAATAAAAAAGTATGTATTTAGTTGTGTTTAAATGATAACCAGTTAGTCTAAATGGTTTAGGAAGCATTACTGGTGTCTTGGCATATGAACCACAAGCAGTGTGTTGGTGTCTTGGATACAGTAGAAACAGTGCTAAGAAACAGAGATACATGTGCAATTATGACTCATCAGTCACTTACAACTGGCACTCAGAGTGAGAAAGTGGTACATGGTGTGAACTATGCATGCTGTTAAGCACATCTGGATTTACATAGCTACTTAGGCAGTATTATAAAGCAATAAAAAAGTAGAGTATAATATGAAGAATTAACAAAAGGCTTCCTGATCCATTAAGATGGTTATACATATCTTTGTGTATACCCTGCTGTGGTTTGACTAAAATGGACTACAACGTGAACAGAGCATCCCATTTCCCTAATTAAAATCAATTCATCTCTAGTTAAAAAGAAATAAATAAGCAATAAATGTAACCTATGTCAACAGTAGCTTCTGCACTGACTTTATTCTTACAGTTTCAATCTGGATTTATGTGTTAAATCTAGATCAGAACTGTTCAGGAAATGAGGTTAATGTGGCTATTTAGTTTTCTTCTCAGTTTATGAAAGTGCATGTAGGTGAAGCCCATCACCTCTGACCTGAAACTTACAAACGAAATGGAAAGAGCCAGCTGTGAAGTTCTCCAAATATTTTAAGATGCCCTAGAGGTGAAAACTGTTTATATGTTCTCTCAACCACATCAAATGGCTTCTTGCCATCCGGCTTTTGAATTAAAAACAAGTATAAGTTTCGTGAAAAGGTTTTTAGTACATCTTTTGCTTATTACTGATAGTGAGTGAGTAATCACCATACTCAGAGTGAATGACAAACACTGAATGCCAGGGAACCTTTTTTTATGACTGATATATTTTATGATTTATGTAACTCACTGTATATATAAGTTTGTATGTTTGGGTTTTGTGTACTCCTGTGTTCCTTTGCTAGAAGGTGTTTGTGTAATGTAGTACTGGAGGGTTAGTGACCTCATTTTACTGGGCGATACCCAGAACGATAATAAAGTTGACTTTGAAGTTGACTTTGATCGACGAGACAATTATGCCGCCTATACAGAACATATAAATGACAAAAGCTATAATATTGCAAGAGGTGAGAGGTTGTACCAAAAAAGCATACTTCAAGAGTTTATTTAAAGAAACGTCTGAAATTTAAGAAACATTAACCATGTAAAATATTTAATGTTGAAGAAAGATATAAGCAATGAAGAGATTTTCAGCTGATGGTTGTAATTGAATGAATATGAACATTTACAGGACGCATAGAGGAGGACGATCTGAAACCATAAACTGATCTACTAGAGAAGATGATATACATAACTGCTTGGTGGACTCACTCTGATGAAACAATGTAGCATGGTAAAACTGAACAGACAAACAAATGAACAAAGCTGAAGGATTATATTTGCTGAACAACACATTGTTCATCAGGCATATGCAGAAGACTTATTCCTTGAATTATCCCTCAAATATCCCTCAGCCCAATGCACCCTAGTGATTTGACCTCCCGTTGTTCTTAAATTTGGCCCTTTATTAAAGCTTAACTATTAATGGTAACACTAAGCAGACCTAGTTTTTCGCCGGTTCTGGATTTAGAAGCATTTGAGACACGTTTGTTTTTTCCACTACCCATTTCCCAAAAGATCTCTTTTACCGGTTATTTGTTTCCAGTTTCTACAATCTGGCTTCTCGATCATCTAATCATTGGGAATATTAATATGATTCATATCCTGGATGATGGATTATGTTTGCTGAACAACACATTGTGAATCTGGCATACACAGAAGACAGCTTAATTATCCCTCAAATTACCTCAGCCCAATGGTTCCTAGTGTTTTGGCCACCTGTGGTTGTTAGATTTGGCCCTATATTAAAGCCTATTAAAGTTAAGACTAAGCAGGCCTAGTTTTTCTCAGATCTTCCTTAAGAAGCATTTGAGACGTTTGTTTTTTCCGCTACCCATTTCCCAACAGATCTCTTTTACCGGTTATTTGTTTCCAGTTTCTACAATCTGGTTTCTCAATCATCTAATCATTGGGAATATCAATATGATTCGCATCCTGTGCATGACGTACCTCCTTTGGGTGGGATTTAGGGTGAACAGCAGGCATAGTATGGCATTTTGAACCATGTAAGCCACACTGCGAGGTTTGTATTGTATAAGTGACTAATCATAGAAAGGAAACGTCGAAATGAGGGCACCACTGGCAGCCATTTAATTTGTAACATCATTCTTAACTGAAATGCTAAGAAAAGGTCCCTTGAACTGGCCATTATTGACACTTCAGAGAGTCTTTGCATAGTTATTACTCTAAATATGATTAAACAATGGCCACAGCAAGCCATAATCATACAATTATGAAGCACATGTTGCAAATTGTAAATAAACGAAAACATCCAAATCAGTGCTGCAGTAAATAAGTGTTCTGGTAGATATTTGATGATTTTATTGCTAGCAGAGGAACCATCTCATAGTCTCGTAGCATTTGTGTGTTTTTGTTTGTAAATGAGCATACTGGCTGGTGTAGGCATGCTTCAGGAAAGTAGTTGCAGGAAGTCAAATTCTTTTGTTTCTATAATAGTCTTTTACACAATGGATATTTTCATGGGTTAAATGCCAAGATGTCTTTTTTTTTAACTCAACATGTTGGACTAGAAGGACATTTGGACCCTGTTGAAAAGTGCTTTCTTTAGGTCTAATGCCTATAATGATGTGGTTTTCCAGTCCATACACAGTCATATCAAGACACCATCAAAGGGCTGCATATGAGTATGACTTCTGTGGCGTTTCCCTGTGTGTGTGTGTATGTGTACATGCACATTTTTATATCTTAGTGGGGACATTTTATATATTTGTCTTATGGGGAAATTTGCCTAGTCCCCATGAGCCCATGAGGGAAACAGTTTTTGTTTTTAACAAGAAAAAAAACTTAAAGAGAAAGAAAGTGTCCTTTTGGTAAGTGTGGTAAAGGTAAAGTTTAGGTTTAACTGTTGATCTTTCACATTTTTAGTTTTTTTATTTTCATTAACTTTTCCTGTGTAATGTGTATATTGTATTAATATATTATTATTTCTTATTTTTTTTCCTAAAGCAAAATTACTTTGTGCCAAATGTTTGAATAAGGAATTTATCCATTTGAAAAGTCCTTATCTGGATAGAAAGACAAGTATCTGTGTTTGTGTGTGGATGTGTCCTTGTGTGTGTGTGTTCTTGTGTGTATGTGTGTGTGTGTGTGTGTGTGTGTGGGTGTGGGTGTGTATATGGTGTACTCTGAGCGGTTTTCACAGCTTTCAGCATCATTTTCAAGATGTGTAAACACATAAGCTTTGTTTTACACACTTTTGCAAGATGCTCCGATAGCATCACCATGGCAAGCAAAGTGGCACAAAAACACAAACATGCAGTATAGCAACAGCTCAATCACTGATGTTTAGGTGGTTTGTTTGAGCTCTTAGTCATTTAAGGCACCTTATTCATTGCCTGTTTAATTACTCACTGACAAATTAGACAACAACTGCTTTTGTACTCTACAGGCCTTACCAGGATGTTTGAGGAATTATTTTTTAACTCACACCCACATGGTGCTAATATGCAAATCTTTTATCCTCCACTCTAATTATAATAGTAAAGAGCATAATGGAAAGAACATGAACAGGGGTGTTTTAAATAGACGAAGCAAGGAAAAAATGACAGAAACTTTCCACTTCCAGAAACTTTAAAATATTTGAAACATGGTTAATCAACCCAGAAATGTGTTTTCCTTTAGTTTTGCACTTCCAGACCAGTGTAGATGATGACTAGAAAACAGATACAGTAAGAATGAATTACAGAGCTTTTTCTTGCTTGCTTTTAGAATACAACAGTAATCGTAGCAGTTTTAGTAGAAATTTTTCCTACCGCTCTTCAATAGGTTGTAGTAACACAATAAAAAGGAAATGATCAGGGGTCAGATGGCATTTCTAAGAACCGTAACCAAGTGGTGAAAGGAATAGGGTTGAATCAAGGTCCTGCCACATTAAAGGTAAAGGATATCCTGTACAATACACGTTAAAATGTACAGCTGTTCATGCTCAAAAACCTGAAAGATTTACATTTTGTTTCTAAATTAGGAGCTTAGTGACAGAACTTTGCATTTTGTTGCTCTTGTCATGACTCACCCACAGGCTTGTGTTAGACAATCTGTTCTCCTATATCAGTGCATTAGCTATTAGAAGTAGTTGAAGTACAGTTACTCTACTTTGACATTTCTCCTAGTTTGATTTTGCCTTTGCAACTTTAAGTGGCAACACCTCAGCAGGAAGCAGCAGTTTGCGGCTGTTTCTGCTGACTTCGTCACAAACATTTGACATTTGGCAAACACCATAACTTGGGCTGAAATACTCTACATCTTCCAGTGGTAATCAAAAGTAATACTTTACAATACTAATACTTTTTAATACTAAGCATATAATAAGACTAACACTTGAACTAACACTAACACTTGAATAACAATGAATTAATACATAGACTAATACTTAACTTATGAGGAAATAATCATGCGTATGCATTAATAACCTATTGAGGGACATACTGTACGAATAGTCATTAATAACAGACCTATGGAGAGGAATCTGTGCTGAACTGAAAAGCAATCGCCACAGTGGCAAAATGTGAAATGCAACGCACACGACGGATCTTTTTCCATAGTGATATGTAGAATGCATGCTGAAATAATGAAAAGTGAAACCACTGCTACATTGTTTTTCACATTGCTTGACCTCTTTACTGTAAAACAATACACTGTGTGTGCGATTATTAGGCAAGTCTTATTTTTGAGAATTATTTTCATTAATCACCAACTACAGTGCTCTCGGTTAATCCAAAATGTTAATAAACCTCAAACATAAATGTTTACGAAAGTAAAAGTGAGGTTTTGACTTTCTTAGGAGAATATCTATACATATATCAACTTATATTATTGTGCAGAATTATTACGCAACTAAATGAAAAACACACATTTTCCCATCTCACCTTTTTTATTTTCATCTGTTCAAGTGAGAATTATGAACAAACAACTCAAAAATTTCCAATAAACATTTCTAACGTATAAAAAAAACATTAGTGACCGATATAGAAACCCTTCTTTTCAATAACAGTGATAAGCCTTTCATTCATGGAGTCTGTCGGTTTCTTGATCTGTTGACGATCGACTTTTTGGGCAGCAGCAACCACAGCCTCCCAGACACTGTTCAGAGAGGTGTACTGTTTTCCTTCACTGTAAATCTCCTGTTTAAG
>JAOTRJ010000051.1:25844241-25854658 GCA_028564905.1 Leptodoras praelongus | reverse complement strand
TGGTCCAATTTAGCCATGAAACCTCCCACACTAAAATGACAGGTGTTTCAGTTTCATTGTCTAACCCCTGTAAATGTGGAGTGCGGAAGAAACACAGTGCAGATGTGCAGAAGTGTAGTGAATAGTCAGACAGTATATATACACGTTTTGTAAATGTACGCAAGTATTAGCAGCAAAACGTAGCTAAAGTATTAAAGTACAAATACTCATTTGGTCCTTCTGACTGATATATTACTATATATGACATCTTTAGATGATTAATACTGAAACATCAGTGTGTATGTAGCATGTCACTGTTGTAGCTGCTGGAGGTGGCCAGTCTTATATACAGGCACACCAGATAAATCTGAGCGGTCATGAGACGGTTGATGGTTCTGATACACAAATCTGTTTTCAGTGTTTGGACTTTTTCTCAGATCGTTGGGTTTTGGTGAGATGTTGGATCACTGGAACATTTCTTGAACATTACATACGTTTAGAGGGGGGAAAAAACACTATTTGGTGGAGCTATTAAGAAAATCATAGACATCTGAAATATGACACGTCTATACGCTGGTCTTTGTAAGACTTCAGCAGCCAGAACATTTGGAAAGCATTGGTTATTCTTTAACTCCATATGTGTCCTATTTTATTCATTGTGTAAAATCTTCAATTTAAAATGTAGTAGTAGCTTAAGCCATCAAATAAATGTAATGGAGTAGAAAGTATAATATTTCCCTGTGAAATGTAGCAGCGTGGAATTATAAAGTAGCGTACAATGGAAATCATCAAGTAAAGTAGAAGTACCTAAAAATTATACTTGAGTATGGTACTTGAGTAAATGTACTTAGTTACTTTCTATGACTGCAAGCACGCACACACACACACACACAGTTTTCCACTGTCTATTCTCCCAACCTTGCTTATTTTTTATTTTGGTCTGTAAGTATAGGTGTGTTTTGTCTATTTTATCTGTTTTGTCTGCCATGCAGTAGTGAGTTCCTCCCATTCTCCTTTGCATATTCCTTCCTCATCCCCACGTGAGGTATTGTTCCTGACCATATTTAAACACTACAGCATTCAGGAGCCCTGCAGAGGCTCTGTGTACTTGCACCCACAAAGTGCTCGCAGCCATAACTACATGAATTGCTTTTAATTGCTTGGTATAGCTGCATCATCTTAGTTGAGATTATGCTTGATTGATACTGGAAGGCAATTGTAAGCGTGGAGGATGGGATTAAGTGCCTATTGAAGTGACTTTAGCTCCTTTACACAACAAAGGAAGACGGGAGAATACTTTACCCCCCCGTCTTTTCATCTAAAGCCCGCTGCCCCCCGTCCGCCTTTCCTTTTCTCCTCCTCCCTTCCCTGGATGGAAAAGGAACACAATCTACTGATATTATTCCTCTAAGGGCAATGAGAAGGAACAGCCAGACGAGTACTGGTGCTGGCTATAATTAGCTATATGTGATCCCAATTATTTGGCCCATTCATTAGCGCTAATTGTTTGAGCAGCCTGACCTAAAGAACAAATAATTAAAACGTGTGTGCCCTAACTGCAACTACTGGTGCGTGTGATAAAATGTATTGGAAGGAGCTGAAGCAATAAAGCTGAAGCGTTTTCATTAGACAGTAAACGCTGCGAGACCGAAATCTTGGCTCTCGAGGCAGAACTTTGGCTTTTTAGATTAGCAGCACTACTTCCAGGAGTAATTAACTGCAAGTGGTATGCAGATTTGTTGTGTTGTCCAAACTTTAATTATTTTTGTGGGACGTTGTAATCCCTTTTTGTTTCTGTCTCTTTGAGCGTAGAGCAGCCCTGACCCTAAATAGATTTATGCAGCTAGAGCCGTTAAGCCTTTGTGTATTAGCATTAAAGGAGAACAATCGGCTGTGATGTTGTGAGTGATGAAGGCGTTCAAAGCGCAGGTCAGCGGCACTCGTCCACTTGAATGGGGGGCTTAAAGAAAAACAAACTATGTCATTGTGTTAAACTTATGGGAAGGAAGGACATGGACACGGATAGCTCCTGTTCTTGCTTACATAGAAGTGTCACATACCGACAAACCACATACTTCAAGTTAAATCGATATGAAATGTATTTATTTATTTGTTTTTGTCTCTTCAGGACAGCTCGTAGGCTGCTGGTGGCGGCGTGGCGACAGGGTAGTTGGCGAGCCCACCATACTCCTGGCACGTCTCTGAAATACGTCCCACGACGAGCTGTCCTCTACGTCCCGGGCAACGATGAGCGCAAACTCAGGAAGCTCACCTCTCTGAACGTGGACTGTGCTGTTCTGGACTGCGAGGATGGCGTCGCCTTAAACAAGAAGGTACCCACTTCATGCACAGCCGTCATTATTCCTGCGTCACCTGACTCCACGGCACATAAAACCCAAATCTTTAACAGCCCCCTCCCCATTCAGCCAGGTGCTAGCGCTTAATCACTCAGCATAAAGCTAGCTAAGCACCGTGCTTAAAACAAGCACATTTCCTTCCCATTATGTCATCATAAAGGCAAGAAATGCCCCCTATCACATCCCCTTGAAACAAGGTGCTCACTTCACACTGGGTTATCAGCAGGAAGTCAGCAGATGCAGCAGGTTAAAAGCATTCTCGACCCGCCCACACAGCCTGCCAATTGGCCCTGTTTGCCATGCCATGGAATTGTGATTGGAGCTCCGGATAAAGACGGGCTGGAGGAAAGAAGTCACCTAACAAAGGTTTTTAAGTCGTAATAATAAAGATGATTGATATGGCCAGAGGCTATTCCTGATTGCGAGAGGTCAACTGTGACCCTTTGGAAAAAAGTGATTGGGCTCAATGTTTTGCAACACCCCCTTATTTCTCCATCACTGCTAAGTGGAAAAAGGGTTTCAAAGGAAAATGTCAAAAGAAGCGTCCACTGATGCTTGAAAATAATACTAGCTTAACATTCTCACATCTTTTGTGTAGCTCAGGTCCCTAGATTGCGTCTTAATCCAGGCTTTGACAGCCATTAAAAGTTTCTGCGTTGTTTCTTTTCCCTTTGATATAAACGAGTGGCAAAACACTGTCCTTACGTTGCAAAAGTTATGTGTTGGCACACATGCTGATAAGAACAAAAAGCAGTGCAGATACATTGCTAAGGCTTCAGAAGAGTAATGGCACTGGGAGATCCTTCAAATCATGCTTCTACAGGTTTATTCTGCTGAAGAGTAATAATGCATTACAAACAGAGACATGGGTTCTGTCCCTGAGTGTAGCTAGGACATATTTTAGTAAGCCTGATAGTATTAACTCTGGATAAAAATTCGAATGGAACAGCCTGAAAACTAACATTAGTACTGAAGTAATCTTATTACTCCTCAGCATTTTGATGGTTTAAACCTGCCACTTACAATCCCCAGTACAACAGAGTCTGTTTTAAAAACCATATGTTTGCTTTAAAGACTCTGGCACAGTTCGCTGAAAGCTGGATTCCATTATTTATTTGTTAGCGCAATAGTGTGTAATGTAACAATGAGTTATTAACTCAATCATAAAAATCACCTCGCTTGGCGGCTCCCTCTCCTTCACTCCCACTCTCTCAGCTGTTTTTATACATCCTGGCTCTTGGAAATCTGTGGGAGTTGTTGTGTACAGGCATTTTATTTCTAAGCCACTGAATGACACTTCTTCCTGCAGCCCAGCTGTGCTTGTATAGGCCTGCAAAGTCGAGTGAGCGACAGGCAAATCAACACTCAGCAACACCGGATGAAGAATTGACTTGTTTTAATGTTGGGGGTGTTGTTTTTTTTGTTTTTTTTTTATTTCTACCACAAAACTGTTTATAGTGTATGTAGAGTACTGAGCAAAAGGCTTAGGCACCCTATTGTTTTTAGGTACAACTTTTGTTATTGGCGTTGCTTTTGAGCTCTGCATTATTGAGTCAGTACAAAAAGATTTTTTTTTTATCTCCAGATGATACTTTTCCAACAAACAATTAAATGTTGTACAAAAGCGTTTGTATGTCAGTAATGAAAGCAAAATGTTACATAACGGACCACTTTTCAGACATAATGAAGGCTGCTGGGTTTTGCATGCAAAAAAATGACAGTCAAAGTCTCCAGAAGAGCTGTGGCAGATTCTCCAAGACGCTCAGTAAAACTCACCAGCTGATTACTGTACAGTACGAGGCAGAAGTCTTAGGCACATGTGAAGACTCACTGTAAAGCAAAGATGCCCTCAAAAATAACGAAGATGTTTCTACATAAAAGAAAACACTATAAAGTGCAGGAAACAGGAATAAACTAAAGGAAGTCCATATTTGGTCTGCTTAAACAGTGTTCCCAGGTGTTTCACAATGTGTGCAGTTTTATAAGGGAGCTTTTACTGAGCATCTTGGAGAATCTGCCACAGCTCTTCTGAGGACTTTGACTGTCACACTTGCTTCTTTTTTTGCATGCAAATCCCGGCAGCCATGTTTTTTGTCTGAAAAGAGCTCTGTTATGTAATGTGTTGCTTTCATACAAAGGTTTTTGTGTACAATTAATTTTTTATTGGAAAAGTAAAACGTTTTGTACTGACTCAGTAATGCAGAACTAAAAAATAATGTCTATACCAAATGCTGTACCTAAAATCAGTATATTTGCAGTACTGTATTTGCTATATGTATATACGTCATATGTATATGAGCAGAGTGTAACAGTTATATTATTCTTACAGCCTGAGCTGTAAGTAGTCTGCAGCCAGTTCCCATTCACCCCTGTGTGCCCTGATGTCAGGTGACAGATGCTACATGGTCTGCCCAGACATTTCAGCTTATCCACTCGTGCTGTGGAGCATGGAAAGCATTCAGTCCTCTCATTGTGCATCCAGCTGATGACTACACTTCCTGTATCTCTGAGAGAGACTTTGGTATTCTGTTTATGTAGTGCTAGAGATGCCCTATAGTCTAGTGCACAGTTTGGAGCATTCGGCCCAGCGGCTGCGTTTCTTGTTCGCCTCCCGTCTCCCCGCGGCCATCTCGCTCCATGCTCCCCTCCTAATCCTTGCAAGTTTGGAGCTAATGAACTAACTGCTGAGCTGCCGCCACGGCACGTAGTCCCAAACTATACTGTACTTCACACCCGATTTATTCTCCAGATGGCAGGACTACGCAGCCCTGCCGGGAGGGACCACCTCTTCCACTGGAGTGTGAAAGTGGACGGATGTTGTTTTCGTACCCTGTCTGATCAGCTCCAAGCTCCACAAAATCCCCCAGCTCCGTTGCCAGAGATAGGATGCTCTAGCTAACTGGCGTGGATGAGGCTTAATGAGAGAGAGGTTGTGTGAGAGCACATCTCTGGTCTCGTTTCATCCAAGGTTAGTATTTCTCTGGCTCGGCCCCCGCCTCAGCTGATCTGCTCAATAACAGCTGGCAAGGAAGGGTGATGTCTGAAACACTTCACTTTCTGACCAGTCTCTTTCTCTTTATTCATATTTCTTCTTTATGCGCTTCTTTCCTTCATTGTTTCCCCCATCTCACTATGTATTTAATGCTAAACAAATGCAAAAATAACTTTTTTTTGCCACAAAATGATACTTTTCGTATTCTTTTACTCCTTAATTAGGCATGTGCAGAAATAATTCAGTAAGCAAGAGTGCCACATGTCATTTTACAGACAAGAAGCTACCAGCTACCTTGTTTTTAAAGTAGTATTGAGGAATGATGGCCTTGTAGTTGCTGCTTAAGATTTATGGCGTTTGGCAGACACCCTTATCCAGAGTGACTTACATTTATTTCATTTAGACAACTGAGCAGTTGAGGGTTAAGGGCCTTGCTCAAGGGCCCAACAGCGACTGCTCGTTGGCACTGGGATTTGAACTCGTGACCTTCTGATCAGTAATCCAATGTCTTAACCACTGAGCTACCACTACGGTCTCCCGTAAATTCCCATATCTACAGTTAGAGCAAGAACAATCCAGTCAACTGGAACTTTGACAAACTTTCCTGGACGAGGACCCATGTTTATTTTGCACCAATGCACAATGAGGAGGATGTTATGAGTGGCAAAAATATGTTGGAGACTTCCAGAAAAAAGTAGCTTGGATCTTGGGTACACCAAGTCGCCAAAACTACCAGCAGATGACACCTGCATGCCAACAGATTATTTGGAATACATGCCAGGAAAAAGTTTTTTCTGTCATCTAACCATGATGTGAGCACCGGGAATTTGCTAAATGCTACTAGGACTTGAAAGCGTTCTGCTCTGTGGTCAGGTGAAACGGAAATTGAGCTTTTGGCAACAAATACTCAAGGTGGGTTTAACATGATACAAGTGAAGACTTGACTACACTGAAAAGAACCTGATGCCCACTGTAAAGTATGGTGGAGTGTCTGTAATATTGTTAGGTTGTTTTTCCTCCAGAAGTTCCTGGGAACTTTGTTAGGGTACATGGACATGAAATGGACATGGACATGAAATACCAGGATATTTTAAATGAAAATCTGTCTCTGTCAAGAAACTAAAAATAGGTCATGATGATGAACTTCCAGCAAGACACTGATCCAAAACATATCCAGATCAACACAAACGTAGTTTACTAAACACAAAATTAAACTTCTGCCATGGCCATCTCAGTCCTGTGCTCTAAACCACACAGAAAACCAGTGGGGTGAGGAGGTAAATAGGGCCCTGGACCATCTGGAGAGATTCTGTAAAGAAGAATTCCCTGTTCTGTATTCTCCAACCATATAAGCTGGAGAAGGAGAAGACTAAATATTTTTTATTATGCAAAATATTAAATGCAAGGGTGCCAAAAATTGTTATAAAAATTATTCTTTCTTGCTGAGGGATTTTTCCCCCTCAGAATAAATTTGCTTTAATTAATTGTTGTTTTATTATTATTTTTTTCTGCCTAAGATTATATTAATTGACCAAAAGGTGAATTTCTTCTAACACTTTTACTCATCTTTGCCAGGGATACCAATAATTAACCAAAAATATATTTCTTGGTAAGGGATTTTTTCCCCCTAAGAATGAATTTATTTCAATTGCCTGTTGGCTTTTACTCATTTTTTTCAGTGTGAGATTAATCTAATTGACCAAAAGGTGAATTTCTTATAACACCTGTACTCCTCTTTAGCGGGGAGCCAATAATTGTGGAGGAGACGGCATATCCTTCAGATTCTACTCAGTCCGGTATTGTGCTACGTTTTGGCCAGTGTGCGTTGAAAGACGAGAAGTGGGGTGCTTGTCAGTGGTGTATTCAGCCCACTAGCATTTTCGCTTGTTTGACATGAACTGCCATGACGTGCAGAGAGCTTGTTTGTGTTAAGCCTGGTTGCTTCTGTAGTAGTCCTGCTGGTGGCAGCAGATGAATGGTTTGAGCAGTGAACAGAATCACAGTCTGTGTTTATTTGTTATGCTGTACTGTATATGGCATATGGGACAGCTCTATCTTATTCCTTCATGTTGTAAATTCCCAACCCTACACACTGACCATTAGGGATATAGGATTTTTCTGTCTGTAGGTTACTATGCTTGGCCAGGAGTGCAGCGAATGTCTTTCATTTGACAAATCAGTCTTAATAATACTCTATTCTAGTCTTAGATTTCGCTCTGCACTTATTTGAAAGTGTAATATTTTGGCTTCCTGTCAGTGTTTCCATTTTAGCATAATTTATGCAGTGAAGTGATATATGATATACAGCCTTGAAAAGCAGTGTATGGATATAGTGTTCTGTTCAAAGAGCGGCTGCTTTTTTTGGCCAGGGCTTGGTCGTCGTGTGTGTGTGTGTGTGTGTGTGTGTGTGTGTGTGTGGCTGAAGTTTCGTACGCTGCTCCATGAGGCCTGTTTCTCTCTCTGTGAGTTCATTGGATGCTGCGCTGCTCTGAGTGGGAGGCTGAAGCGAGAGAGATGGTCCTCTGGAGATCAGGCCAGTGTCACTCGAGCAGAGACTCCTCGCTGTTCTTCTCATAGTACAGGCCAGAACAGCACAGAGGTGCAACAAAAATCACTCGGCTGCCAAAAATCACAAACGAGGATACCAGGCTTTGACCCAAAAAGCAGGACCTCGGCTCCAACGAGCCTAGAAAAGTTGATTTCTGCCAGAACATACTTGCCACTCAGTTCTAAAAGGTGTGTGTGTATACATACAGACGGGTGAAAAACAGCATAAAGCGCCATATCTGTCAAACGGCATTATAAGTCTCTGGAACTGCACTAAATAGAAGATCATCCTCCTCCCAAAGGATATTCTGTCAATTTTGATGATGGTGATGGAGAATGCCATCTGACTGGTGACTCTTCTATAGGTGTTCAATGGGGTTGAGGTCTGGTGACAATGAAGTCTATAGGGTATAATTTACATCATTCTCATGCTCATCAAATCATTCATGGCCCTCATGCTCTGAAGGTGGGATTGGGGTCGGGGTTGGGTCATGTATCAGGATAAAAATGTTTCATTATATCATAAGGACAATCAGTCAGAAGTACATTGGACTGATTTGCAGCAATCCTTTGCTCTAAGGAAACAAATGGCAGTGCCAGAAAAATGCCCAGACAGCATAACAGAGTCTCTGTTTTTTTCATTTGTGCATGTACAGAGTGTTACAAGTGTGTAAGTCTGGGTATTGTGCCCTGGGTAACTTGGGTATTTTGCAGTGAATAGAAAAATTCCAAATGTCCCAGTAAGACAACAAAGGTTGCTGGAGCATCTCTTCACCCTCAGCTGTCTCAGTGAACAAAGTGAACCTCTGTGTTCTTCTGATGGGGTAAGGCCACTATTTGTAACCCAGTAATAAATAAATGCAATGAAGAGACTGGCATGCAGCTGTCCATTATAAAGCTGAATTAGGAGCGAGATACAGATTAAATCCATATGGGAGACTTATGGCTGGACTTTTAAGAACTTTTAATGGGCCAGCCAGTATAGGGAGCTCAATTTTCCTCACATACCTCACATAGCTATGGAACCGTAGACTCATCAGTGTTTAATGCCTGTAACATGACTGTAATGGGATATGCGGAAAGTGATTATGAGGATGTGATATTATTTTAATCCAGAAAGAATGTCCTACAGCCTGGAATGATATAAGGTTAGGTCTATTTGTTTGTACTGGCATGGAAATGGCTGGGAAAGCAAGGCAAAATGCATGGATGTATGACGTATAACCAGGTTGTGTGCAAGGGAGAAAGGTGAAGGCTTACTGTTGATTTATGTTCATTATCAGAAAGTTTCTCTCCATATGGTTCATGTAAGATGTTAAATGTATAAAACTGTCTTTATCCATCTAGTAAATTACATTACCAAGGTTACTGTAATCTTTTCTTGCTGGGCAAAAATTCTGGAATAACATTAGGTATGCAATTCTATGTTTGTGTCACTTTATTATCTTAATATCCAGTATAAACAAGAAGAGATTTTATTCTCATTATTTTATTTGCTTGAGCTCACTGGATATCCTTTGATTGTTACATGGTATAAGACATGTCATCTAATTTATTTATAAATTTGTGACAAAACCAAATGAAATAATCTTCACCAAACATTTTTCTACAATCTTGCTTTACCTCCCTGGGATTTTAAATGGTAAAATAGATGAAGTCTGTATCCTAAAAGCAAACTTAATGTTTCCCAATTATATTTACCAGTGGTTTCAGTCTGTAAGTGACTGGCTAAAATAAATACGACTCAGTATTTCAGAAAGGTCACTGTGTTACAAGGCTCCTGCTGTGGCATCAGGTGTGTGTAACCCTAATGGCTTTAAAATGGAAAGCAGGCAAATGCCAGCACTCTGTATAATATAGCTTTTAAAGGCCATGCAAGCTTTCATGAGTGTTCTCAACATTTCTTTCAGGTTCATTTATCTTATAGCCTCACGGTATGCACAGGAACAAGTCCAGCAGCATCAGAGAAGTGCATTGTTGAATAGACTGTCATTGATTCCGAGTGTAGAATTAACTTTAGATCGATTTAGATTGTAGAATGAATTTTACATTGATTTAGAATGCAAAATGAATTCTAGATCGATTCAGATTGTAGAATTCATTTCGGTTTGATTGTGAACGTAAAACACCTTCACTGATTCAGATAGTAGAACACAGTCAGGATAAAGCCTGACTGGAATTGTAGAATAAATTTTAGATTGATTTAGATTGTACAGGGTGGGCCATCTATATGGATACACCTATATGGGCCTTCTATATGGATACACCTATATGGGCCTTCTATATGGATACACCTATGTGGACCTTCTATATGGATACACCTATATGGACCTTCTATATGGATAAACCTATATGGACCTTCTATATGGATACACCTATATGGGCCTTCTATATGGATACACCTATGTGGACCTTCTATATGGATACACCTATATGGACCTTCTATATGGATAAACCTATATGGACCTTCTATATGGATACACCTATATGGGCCTTCTATATGGATACACCTATGTGGACCTTCTATATGGATACACCTATA
>JAOTRJ010000051.1:25813125-25834039 GCA_028564905.1 Leptodoras praelongus | reverse complement strand
AATTACTTGCTTTATCAATGGGGTTGGGACCATTAGTTGTGTTGTGCAGAAGTCAGGTTACTACACAGCCAACAGCCTGTTTGGACAACTGTTAAAATTCATATTATGATTATTATATAATATGAATTATATTATGAATGAACTAGTTTTGATGCCTTGAGAATCTACAATGTAAATAGTCATGAAAAAAAAAAAAAAAACGCATTGAATGAGAAGGTGCGTCAACTTTTGGCCTGTACTGTGTGTGTGTTTGTGTGTGTGTATATATATACATGCACACAACACCTGGATAGATGCAATAACTTTAGAAAAATTGGTTAGGGAATTAGACAGTAGATAATTAAGGGTTAATAACATACTAATAGATTACTGTCTTCTGGACCAAGCAACAACTGAAAAAAAGTATTTCAAGTAAGAAAAATCTTTATAGCTGTTAATGATTAATTCTAAATTCCAGGCTTAATTCCTGGACACACTATCTCACATTGACCTTAGCGGGATACAATGTAAAGTAAAGCAATTACTAACTCGTGTTAGCTGGCCATCACCAGCATCATCTTAAGTCTTATCGTTTGCTTGACACCTTACTTGACTATGCATCATTAATAAATATTTCATATTTAAACAATTCCGCATCAAAGGGAATGCTGATGTCAGAAGTCGTCCCAATCTGCAGTGCTTTGCTCAAGCAGTTTAATTTCTTTGTTAATATCTTTAGGCTATTAGCGCTCTACTGTAAGTCTGTGAGTCCGCCTTTTCTCCAGCCTTCGGCTTTGTTTTTGTTTTATAGCTCTAGGTCCTGTTTTTAAATGCTGCCCATGTCTTTTAAATTCAAATAACAAGTCAATAAGGAAGGAAATCATCGGCATAATAACATGGGAATTAATTATTTAAGAATAAAAGCTGGACCCTGCAAATGTCATTAGTTAGATTTTTAGAATCTCTTGTCAAGGTCATTTTTTTCATGCTCAGCCGTTATAGTACGTTCTAATAAATCTGTTTATCTGTAAGACAAATGTGTATCTGTAAGCTGTACTGTGTTATACTATCAGGCTGATTTTGTAGCCGCCTGTGACAGTAGCCCCAGTTGTCTGTCGGGTCCTAATAATCCTGTTAGGCATCATCAGGGCAACCTGGAGATACCCTATATTGTATACATTTTGTATTAGAAGCTGCTTATCCTTACACATTATCGACCTAATACCACTTAAGTGCAGTCATTTGTTGCCACATCTCAGCATTCTAAAAGCCCAATTTAGGACTATTCTGGTATCGTCTAAAGCTTTAATGTAATGCTTGGGTCAAAGCGTTTCATTTTCACTTAAGCACAGGATAACTTTCTGGCTTGCATGTGGACCTGGGCACTGGGTATGGCGGTAGATAAATAGGGCTACCAGCAGAAAGGGTGTGGGACCAAGGGAACGGCGTTTCATTGGGAACACGCTCCTCTCTGAGGATTCAGGGGAAATATTATGCTAAGCCGCCTGCGTTAGCATAGCAGCGTTGCTCCTGCAGGGTTGCGACCTCAGATGATTACAGTACAAAGCTTATTGGGTCTTGAAAACCCCTTTGAAGATGAAAAGGCTTTGATGGTTTATATTTATGCAAATCTCTCAGATATGATTTATCCTACTGAGATTGAATGGGGAGATGATTAAAATTCTCCCCATTAGGAAAAAAAAATCCCTCAATGAAACCAAGTGTTCATTGGATATTTTTTTTTTGTCATTATTTAAGGGCAAAAAATCGCCCAGACTTACCTGAGGTTATTTTGATCCTCGATTCCCAGTGTGTGAAAGGGAGCGAGCATGGAGAGCGACGACAGGGAATTACACATTTCTGCTCCAAGCTTTCTTCCTTTCTCCCTGTCTCTTTCTTTTCCACCCTGTCTCCTTTTTTAACTGGCTTTGAAAGGAAATATCTGACGGAGTGTGCTTTTGTGTGTTTCCAGATGATAGATTTTGGAATTTGGGCTGCCCCACTGGCAGTGCACAGCTAGCTGTGAACTGGTCTGTTGGAAAAAAAAAAGGGAATGCTTTGGTCTTCAAAGAACTAAACTTCATTTAAATGCCTTCTTAGGTAAGCTCAAATATTAGCAGGAAAATGTGCTGAAAAAAAAAAAGAAAGGCTAGGAGAAGTGCCACATCACACCCTGGTTGTCGTACACCTCGCCGGTTTGTCTGCCTAGAAAAGCCGAAGGGGAAAAAATGTAATGCTAAAATGAAAATGCATTCCCAGACAGTTAAAATCTTGTCCCTTGGCATTGTGTATTCTCTCTTATTATTGGAACATGTTGTACGTCTTGAGGGAGCTGGCAGAACAGGCGTTTGTCCAGGGCCCCAAGAGTGAGCAATTTAAAAAAAAAAAAAAAAGAAAAGAAAAAGGAAATCTATACTATCTGTGATTCAGGAGGGTTTTTTTTTTTTTTATAAATTGGATGTCTGTCAAACATGTGCCATCAGTGTGAACATCATTAAAAGGATCTGTCACTGCTGTAACAAAACATTTGTGCTTTTTTTTTTATTTTTTACAGATTGTGATCTTTTATGATTGATGTTCTCTATACAAAATACTAATCATTATGTATGAACAAACAGTGATGTGTGTGTGTGTGTGTGTCTGTGTGTGTCTGTGTTTGTGCATGTGTGTCAGTTTGTTGACAGATTTCAGCAGCGCTTAAAAGGCCGGATGCTGACGGAACCCATTCGCTTAGTAACCTTTGTGGAGACTGCTGTTGGGTTGCTGAATTTTAAGGTAAATTAGGCCTGAGTGTGCAGATGAAAGGACTTTATATAACAAAGCAGTCAGATTAAAGAACCTGTCACTGAACACAGGGTTATGTCACTGTTTTGTTTTTGGTTTTATTTATTTATTTTATTTTATTTGTATTTTTTCCATTAAATTAGTCATAAATAAGCATCATGCAATGCTGACAGATTCAGGAAGCAGACATGAGCTCTACATGTTGTATGTACAGCCTATTTTTCCCCCACCTTTTTTTTTTAACTATCTTGAATCATGTAGGCAAGTCTATGTCCTAGAGCTGAGACAGGGAAATATCGTACAGTCACAGTGAGAACTGAAATTAATTTGGACCCCAACAAAAGCCCGACACAAATTCCATCTGCTTCATGCCCGACACGATCATCTCGCATTCCAAACTTTCCGCTCCCCGCCACAGCGATGGTCTTCCGCCACAGCTTGGATGGCCTTCACAGATTTTGCCGCTTTTCCGTCCTTATGGTCATGGCTGTGTCAGGCCATTAATTATCTGTTGTGTGTGCAAGTTGTTTTTATAACTGATCATTTTCCATGTCTGAACTATTATGTGAGGAACGGAAGCAGAGACATTGATTGAGCGAGTTGAGCGAGGGATTTGAGCCATCTGACTGCTTCACTTGATTGAGTGCCAAGACACACACGCATACACACACATGCATATACAGAGCTCTCTGTGTATCCTCTGTCTGTCCCAGGCTGTGTGTGAAGCGGCTCAGCAGCAGGGACCAAAAGTTGGTCTGCATCATGACGGAGTGGTCTTCGGCTCTGACGATTTCTGCGCCAGTATAGGTCTGCCATCTAATCCACTTCTCTATTCTTTACTCTTAAAAAACCCATGTTTTAAATATATGCAGTAATATGCAACATTTCCTCTACTAAAGGTGCAACAAGGACTAAGGATGCCCGAGAGCTGCTGTATGCTCGTCAGAAAGTGGTGGTCACCTCCAAAGCCTTTGGCCTGCAGGCTATCGACCTTGTGCATATTGACTACCAGGATGGAGAAGGGCTGAGGCAGCAGGCCAGAGAAGGTGCACTTATGGGCTTTACTGGTAGGATGTTCACAAATCACACACACACACAAAAAAAAACATTTCCCTACATTTCTCTATTTCTCTATAATTGCTACTTCTGTGCCCCTTTCTCTACGTCAACTCTAATACATTCTCCCTAATCTTATAATCTAGTTTAAACCACTACATTGCCACATGATCATCTCTGTTCTGCATCTTATAGTCTCAAACCAAAATAATGATTCAATTTCATATTCTAATTCGCCGAATAATCTGTTCTGACAAATATCACCAGAGCTATACAGATCATATGAACTATACTCGTTCATCACACTGCAGTTCATTTTTACTATCCTCTGTGGTTTTGGAATAAAGAAACGCAAGCATGTCTAAGTAGAGCATGTGGCCGGCGTGCTACAGCGCATGCAGGCTGAACAGGTGCTCTCACTCCCGCTGTACCTATTTTCAAGTATCTGTTCTTGTTCCTTCATGGCTTCAAATCGTTGACCCACTCATTTAAGCATTTCCTTTCTTTCTGTCTCTCAGTCTCTGTCTTTTCGCTTTCATTTTCCAGGAGCTGCAGCTCATTAGTGTTATGAACATTAGTGTTTATATGAATTCTTCAGAATATGAGCGTCGGTTTCTCAATGCTTTTTTTTCTTCTTTTTATTGTGTGATAGCAAAAAATGTAAGATTAATTTTCATATTTCATGAAGTAATTCCAGTAAGTAATATGGTATATCTTTTATAAAACAACTGACTGCTTGTTGTTTAAGCCAGAAATGATAAAAACTAATAAAAAAAAAAAAATACAATTTGGTTAGGCGTTTTGCACGTGTGGGTGCATGCCTGTGTTCTGCTCATTAGTGCCTATCCTTTATTGCATGTAAGTGAGTGTGTGTGCATTTGTCTGCATGTAGCTTGAGCTTGGCAGTATGTTCGCAGCTTAGCACTGTGTGGGTTTGTAGCCAGGCAACGCGAGTGTGTGTAGTCCCGGTGAGTGGGTAACTGGCCACAGGAGGCCAGGCAGCCCTCCTCGGAGCCTGCGCTAATGAATATGTAATGGCTGTTTGCAGAACACACACTGTTCCCCCTGCACATCTCTGTTTACAGCAACACTGCCATTCCTCCAGAGCACTAGGCCTTTTTGTCTTGCAACATTCTCGTGCTTCTTATTTATCCCTGCTCCCCTCTTTTTCCCCCTCTTTTCACCATTCCAAATTTCGTTTCGCAATGACTACATGTTACAACGAATCCAACGAATGTGGTTACATGTGGTTTTAAGCTGTTATTCATTACTGATATGTGCATATGATTAAACCAAAAAAAAATACACGACTGCTCAGAAGTCATGTATTTTCATGACTCAAAACAACATAAAACACTCGTGGTTGAAGTAAAGAAAAGTATTTATTTTTGTATTTCATAATTTGTTGCACAATAATACATCCATTTGGAAAAAAAAATACCACAGGTTTTGGGTTGGGTATAATTTGACTAATCACTGGGGAAGACTAAGCATGCCATGCAGCAATCAGAACAGCTTCCCATTCATCAGTGTGTCTATATCGGCAGGTAGGTTGGAAGATGATGAATGCCCATAAAAGCACACATGCACACACTGTCTGAACGAGCCACTGAGCTCCACAGAGACCCGTTCGCTACTTGGTGAGGAGAAGATTGTTTACATCCTCTGGGTGTGCATAAGTGTGCGCATGTGGGAACCCGAAAACGAAATCGAACCCACACCAGGATATTTAGTTCTTCTTGAATTTCATATCCTTAATGTAGTCCATACATTTTACTATTCAGTAATATAATTGTCATTCACAGTGTCTTCTAGGTACCATCACGGTCAGTCCAACATTAGAGCTGGATATTATGTATGGTATTTACTTTTCTACACACAGTGTCATTATAAACTAAAGTATTATGAGAAAGGTAATTCATTTCTTTTAAATTCTGTATACTGATACATTGGATCAAATGAGCCTGGGCAGTGTTGGGTTATATAGCCACAAGATATAGGGCTTGACAGAAAGTTCCATATTAATAATTTCATTCGTGTGGGTGACAACAGATTTGTCTGGAATCGCATGATGAGATTTTATCCAGTTGATTAACGTAGATACTTGTTTTGTTAATAAACTCTTCTTTCAATGATATACTGTGATGCACTACAGTTTGCTTTGTATTTCGATGGAGTTTTTCCTGGCAGCTTGGCAAAAATGTCCTGGTCGCTAGTATTTTGTTGCAAAATAAAAAATAAACAAGCCGTGACCACACGATTTGGAGCATCCTTAAAAAAATAATTAAGCAGCCAAAATGTTGTACTTTGAACCTTGCCTAACAGAGGGCTCTCTGCTAAACCACAACACACCAGTGAGACAAATCTCTCCAGATGGCACTGTATGATTGGCTTGCTGGCTTCAGGGGGCATACATGATGCAATGCGGCCAGCCAATAGCAGTGCGGGACGGATGCTTGGCACTCCCCCTTTGCTGGCTCTGTCATTAGCTGGCTCAGAACAGACAGCTCCTGAACAGGTGGCACTAGAGGGAAGGGGGCATATTTTGTTGATGTGAGGGAACTACCCCCTGCCAGCCTTTTCTGGGATGGGCGTCGCAGGCACGGGCCCTGAGCCTCCTCTTTAGGCTGTTGATCCAACAGGCCGGGTCCTCTGGGAACAGAGAGATAGTACACACACTTAGTCCTGCATCTACACCAACCCTTACCCAGTAGCACGAACCATCTGAGACAAACAGCTTTGGATTATTTGTTTTAAAGTGCAAGTCTTACAAGACTGTCAGCAATTTTAACAGTACAGTCTGCATGATTCATTATCCTTTGCAGAATATGAGCAAAGCAGATGTCCCACTGCAGAAAGCTCTGTCTGCTCTGTCTGCATGTTAGAAACAAATGCAGAAATATGAACACATGATTAATGCAGGAGTGTGTTAATATGTTAAAGCCCAGTAAAGTCAGTCATATGTTTTATTGTGAAACTAAAATGCATTACATATGGAAATGGATGCTTTGTGGTTAATGTTAGAAGATGGAACTAATGCCTTTCTTCTGGGCTACATTCTCATTTGTTCTTTCAACATCTGATAAATCATGTGATTCCACTTAGAGCGGAGGGTATAGACATTTCTGCTAGGCATTCATTTATTTATTGCTTTGCTTGTTTGTATACCTGCCTATCTTCCTGTCTACCTGACTGTCCATGCCTGCAATTTCTGATCTGTAATGTTATGCACCTTCAGTCTTACTAGCTCGTAAATAGTGGAAACAAGAAAATGGATTTTTTTAGTCATATAGAGTCTTGCATCATATGTCTTGCATGATATAAAGGCTTTTGTGATTTTATGATCATTCCCCAATACCCAGAAATTTGAGCTTTATGCATGGTAGTCCCTTGTGTCCGTTTGTCTGTTTGTCTCTGTGTGTGTGTGTGTTTGTTTGCACACTTCCCACAGAACTGTATGTACCCTGTTTGTGTGTGTGTGTGCGTATGTGTGTGTGTTTCATGCCCACAGCTCTGAAATAAAAAGCAGAGGCTGACAGAGGCCAGCTCAGATTGAAGTGTAACTAAGCGTGCAGAAAAGTTTCAGAGTTCAGCGGGGCACAGGGCGAAAATCAGGATGACACCCATGATTCATAGCATCCTCTCTGCCTGCTGTGTCGCTCAAATTCAAGCCTGGCCAGGGAGCCATGCCAGAATAACAGGAGATGGTGTGTGCCCACTGCTTTTGCTCCGGGAAAGCTGACTTTCCACATTCAAGCACAAAAAAGCCCGTTATGCTTCTAGCCCAGGCTTTTTCTTCCAATGTGCATTTTTTTTACACTCTCCAGCCTTCTGTACCATCTCATTTCAAGGACTTGGGATTTTCCTGCTTGTACTCAAATTATAGTTTGGACTATTATACAGTAGGTCTTTATAAAATGTTGATCTAAACTGCAGATGTTTTGAACAGCATGCTTGAACTGTGTATTTTTGCAATTTGCCGTGTCAGGTGTTACGTTTCTGGATAAAAGGAAGCAGCGGTTGATTTAACATGATTTTTTTTGTTAATAATGTGTATTAATAGTGAATTATTTCCACTCCCATCTGGCATTTTTCTCAAGGGAAGCAAGTCATCCACCCAAATCAAATCAAGACTGTTCAAGAGGAATTCTCACCCAGTCCAGACAGAGTTAATTGGGCCACAGAGTTAATCACTGCATTTGAGGAGCACCAGACTCTAGGAAAGGTACATCACTGCATCAACATGATCTCCTTTATTATCATCCTCCAGCCTCATGTGTATTTGTTTCCACTGCCATGTAGCTGAGAGTGTTGAAGCTTCAACATTAATATGACCAGTGGTAGTTCATTGGTTAAGACATTGGACTACTGAATGATGGTCATGAGTTCAAATCCCAGCACCACCAAGCTACCACCATTGGGCCCCTGGGCAAGGCCCTTAACCCTCACCTGCTGAGTTGTATAAAAAAAAACAATACAAATGTAAGTCATTCTGGATAAGGGTGTCTCCCAGACGCCATTAATGTAAATGACCACATCTCTCTGCCTTTTAGAGTTTCATGGTGGAAGGAAGCCAACAAACTGATGAAATATTATTATTTCTCATTAGATGCCTCACTGAGTCTATTGCTTTGTACACACTCGTGTGTTGGGGATGTACAATCTGCCTGAACTTTGCTGCCAGTAATTCTTTGAGTAAGACTAGCCTCAGGGACAGCCCATCACGTGGTCTTTCTTCCTGTTTCAGCTCTCATCAGCCATCATTAGGCCATACATTTCTGCTTTTCTGTTTTAACACTTGTTCTTTGAGCTCTTAAAATCCCCTTCTTACAGGAAAATGTCTATAAAACACCCTCCTGTGGTCTAGGATTTTTTTTTTCTGTCCCTTGGTATTTTAGGCTAATGCCTTACCAATATTAAAATTCAGTACATTACACTTTACAGAAAAATAGGTTTAAACACTGCTAGCATGGCTGTGTGTAATAGAAGCTTCTTTCTCATAAAAGCCTGTGTTGGCTAAGGGAAGTATTTGGCACTGTGCAGTAGTAAAGTGAAGAAAGGCATTTAACAGTGAAATAAAAGACTTCCAGCAATAATTCATGTGGCTGTCAGGAACATTGTTCTTGGCTTAGTTTTTGCAAGCAGCTAATAAAAATCTTCTCTGATCCAACACACCATCCTGTATGTGAACATCTTAATTAGTAGCAAATTGCTGAATTAATAAAACAGATCTCATTACAGTTGCTGCAAATGATTTTTGAGAGCGTTAATTAACTTTATAAGAAAAAAAACTAGTGCTGTGGCACTGTGTATATGATGCAAGAGTTAAAAATAGTTTTTAATTTTTTTTTCCCCCACCGGGTGTTACGCTTTGTTCTCTCTAGGGAGCGTTCACCTTCCGTGGCAGCATGATTGACATGCCGTCGTTAAAGCAGGCCCAGAACATCGTCACCTTGGCCAGAGCTGTCATGGGCAAGTGAGCCAAAACTGGGCAGCCATATCTGTCACTGTGCGGGACATCGGACAAATAACTGTTAACCTCGGACAGATGCGTGCCCTCTCAGACCATTAACTGTGGCTCATCTATGGCTCTATAAGGCTGTAATGCGTGGCCTGATGGGACTGTCTTCAATGTCAAAGAAGTGATTATGAGAGTTTCATTTTTATGATGTGTATTTAATGCAAACTGTTTTTCCTATTTTTTTGGCTACAGCTACCTTGTACTCTCAGTGATTGACCATTTGTTTTCAGGTACAGCTACATATACATGTACAGTTACTGACTGTAGCCCCTCCTACTTCATCCATTAGTGGGAAGGTTCCACATTAGGCCCACTGCTAACTGCATATTATTGGGACAGTGGACTGTTCTCAGCATAGCGGCTACACTGGCATGGTAGTGTGCGTGTTATGAATCGCATGCTCTAATATTGCTCAGATCCTAATTGGATTTTGTCTGCTTTTGTTGTTGTTAGTCCACATTGCTCATGTATTCCATGTACAACTTGTGTTCCTTATAATCTAGATCTATCAGTAGAGACCAAGCAGCATTTTTTCATTCCTAAACTGTCCACTTTTGGTGAGTGTGTGCCCGCTGTAGCTTCAGATTCCTGTTCCTGACTAACATTGCAGGAACCTTTTGTGGTAGCCCATCTGGTATATGGTGACATGGTTTCTGGGATACTTTTCTGTTCATCATGGTTGTATAGAGTGATTCATTAAATAAATATAGCCTTCCAGTCAGCTCAAACCATTCTGGCCATTCTCCTCTGACCTGTCTCATCAATAATTCATTTCTGCTTGAACTTCTGCACACTGGATATTTTGTTTTTTGCACTATTCTGTGTAAACTGTAGAGACTATTGTGTGTAAAAAAAAAAAATAAAAAATAAAAAATCTCAGGAGATCAGCAGTTTCTAAAATACTCAAACCAGTCTGTCTGGCTCCGGGAACCAGGCCGCAGTCAGCATCACATTATGATGTTTGATGTGAACATTTACTGAAGTGCATAAACTGAAGATCTTGTCATGGTTTTATGCTTTATGCTGCTGGTACCTGATTAGATAGTTGCAGGAATGTGCAGGTGTTTCTAATAAACTGACCAATAAGTGTGTACCCCATAAAATGGGTGTTGCAAAAACTTGAAAATAAATGTGTGTGTAAATCTGTGGTCTTGCTGTATAACTCAACAGTGTGTCCTGTGTGTGAGTATGTTTGTGTGTGCATATATATTCCTGCCTCCCTCAGGTCAGCTCCCGGGCCAGGGTTTTTGATGTGTCTGGGGAAAGGGCAAACAAACACTTATTTCCCCATTCAGCCCTGAGGCTCCTCCAGGCTCAATCAGGCCACAGCACATCAAAGCAGCGTTTGCCAAAGAGCCGCCATAAATGTCCTTAAACCCACAGTGAGAGGAGAGCCAGCGGCCCACTCCAAACCACAGGCCTTTGTTTAGGAGGGCACTCTGAGCCGCTGAAGTGGGGGGTATGAATACGTCTTGAAACAGGCATCAGCTCTAAGCTGACCTGCGTGGCAACATGACACACTTACACTCATTCTCTCTCTCAGAAACACACACACTGCAGGGGATAGTGTTTGTCCACTTTGTTGTAAGTAAATAGCCACAGTTTCCCACATTTTGCACTGCTTTGTTGCTTCAGCCTTGTGGCTTGCAGAGATTCCTGGGCAGCAGACGCCATCCGTCGAGCCTATGAATTGCTTGCTTTTTATCCTGAACATGCCCAAGAACTGGGAGAACATGCTGTCATTGTCCTTATACAAACCCTCAAGCCTGCCTCTTGTTAAGAAAGTGCCTTCCAAAATAAATCTTTAATTTTTTTTTCTCATAAATAGGTCCTGTGGACTTCACTGTTATTTCTTGTCTCTGTCACTCTTTTGTCTCCCACTGGTGATGAGGTCTTGGCAATCCAGACCAGAGGGGTGGGAGTATAAGAGCAGGGTGGAGGGGTTGAATGGTTCATCGTTCAGTTGGTCACTATGGTAATGAAGGCCTCGGCATAGTGGTTCAGCTGGATGTGGTATGATCGATCGTGTCTGTGGTGAGAACTTCAGGTTGCAGCTCGGTGCCAGCCAAGAGACGCAGACAAAAAGATGGAGGCCACTGCTGTGACCAGCCCAAAAGGCTGACAGTAAGCTGCCTCACTGGCATTTGGCCCACACTTCCACCCCACCCACAACCCACTTCTTTTAGCCTTTCTCTCATTTATTTTTAATTTGTTAATGGTTTTTACATTGTTTCTCACTGTCTCACTTAATAAACTCCCATCGTGTATTAGTGATGGAGGTGGCCCGGTGGCTTGTCAGCCGCTGCACTATTTCCCACACTGAGACAAAGTGGCTGTGTAAGTGAGCTACTCCGACAGAACGCTGGGCAATAAGTCAAACAAGCCAGTGGGTTTAAAGTAGAAATGTAAGCTGAAATAGATGCCTGGGTTGAGGATTCTGCCAAAGCTGTCTTAAATTTTTCAGAGCTTACAGAAACCTTGCCCTGCTTGCCATGCCTATTCTGTGTCCGTCAACACGAAGACGAAACATATCCACACCTCAATTCGGGCTTCAGATCCTTCTAAGCTCTTGGAGCTCAGTACTTAGTACTTATCTGGCCTTTGTTTAAAATGTAACTCGGTTTCTACATTACAAAGCACACCTGATCATACAGATCATACTGTACATACAGTAGCAAAATCGTTTCTTTCATTTATAACGTATGTAAATCTGTTCCTTGCCTGATCATTCACTGAAGCTACAGGCCTACACCTTGTGTGCTATACATTCAAATAAACATTGCTGCTAGAATTTACTAAGATTTTTTTTACATTGTAGAAATACATATAACATGTATTTCAGGGAAAATTAATATTCTAGTCTGAAAATATATTCTTAAAACTGCTGCCAGGTTTGGCACACTTCAGCTCCCTTCATGGGGAGGCACCTGGGATGCTAGATCTTTGAAGTTTCCAATTTCACATATACTTTTTCTTAACATACACACACAGGCGTTTATTCATGTGACGTGTCTGTCAACGTGTGTGTGTGTGCCTGCGTGTGTGTATATTCATGACATTTCTATTATGCTTACTTAATATAATAATGCAGCATAATCTCCTCAGCTCACAAGGCGGAATTATTTAAATACATTTACTGGTATTCCCAGAGAGAGTTCATTACAATTAACGCGATTAGGACCTCAGCAAGGCTTGACTCAATTATAGCTCGACTCTAATCACTTTATATTCTCTGTTATGTCTTTCATAAATGAGCTCAGATCCAAATCCGCCGGAGAGAATGCGTGTATGGAAACCACCGGCAGAATGAAATTAAAACGAAACGCTTAGCATATTTTCATTAATGCCAATGGGGCCCGTGTGACAGGGCTCATTTCTCGCCCGGGGATCTGCCAATAATGACTGCATTGTTTTATGAGGCTGCTAATGACAATATGTGACAAACTAATTTCAGCACAGATAATTCATTCCCCTGCAATAAACCCAATCGTGTACGGCATGAACAAGGGGCGTCTTAAGTCCGAGGCGATTTAGGAAGAAAAAAAATAACATAATTGAAATTAGATTCATTTCAGAGGCAGTGAGGATAAAGAGTAGTGAATGAAGCTCGCTGCTGTCCAGCACGGGGCACTTTTCTCCTAGAACTATATGATATAACAGATATGGAAAAGTAAGGGATAATCTCTAATAACTGCACATAGAGGTACTGAGAGATTAAAGTACACACACACATACACACACACATATACACACACACACAGTCCCTCAGCAAAGCCTGGAATACACTATGCTGGGCTTTAGGGCTGTCGTTGCGCCTCTCTGTTTTATCCACATCAGCATAGGAAATTCAGTGGAAGTGGTTAATTACCTGCATTTTCAAGATCTTTCAAGACTCTCTCTCTGTATAGTTCTTCTTCCTGCTTTATAACACGCAAGACTGTGCGTTTCCTGCTAAGGGGTATTGAATTTGATTTGAAGGGCTTACAATGGGCCCAGAATCTGAGAAAAAAGTACGAAGAAACCAAGCAGAACGTGTGGACCTGGACAGATTGGAGTTGTGCATAACGTGTTTGAATGGTTATAGAGGTCCAAATAACGGATTCATACATTTGTAGAATTTGTTGCCATTGCATTTGAGTGTTTCAGCAAAACATATTGTACTCTGTACAGACAGAGTTAAACCATGCTTCATCAGAATAGAATATAAGCTTTTGGATTTCCCATGCAGATATAGTCAACATCCTGATTATGTATTATTAAAAAAAAAAAAAAAAGTATTTCGGTTTTTTGTGTTTATTAATGCCAAGAAAGTTTAGACAAGGTGGAAATTTGAGAACTGATTTGATTTGATGTTGAATGGTTGAAGCTTGACTGAACGATGTTCATTTTCAGTAAGCTAGAATACAATGTTCAGTGGAGGTTTTCTAGTCTGCTTAACTTCGTTACTGATATGTTGTTATAGGTATTGGAACATATCTATATATTGATATTGGTATTCATATTCATAGTCATATTCAAACAGCAAACACGGGCTATACTTTTCTTTAGATCTGCATCCCAGATTTATTGAATGCTCTACAGATATTCATCCATGTATAAGGGACGTTCACTGACTGGCCATACTGCGGGGCCTTTTTTATTTTGTCTTATCTACATCAGCCCAAGACAACATCAGCATCGCTTTTCCTGTGAAGTAAGGTGGCTCTCTGTGTGTCGGTGACTCATCAAGTCCTTGGTCTTGTGAAACTGAGGGACATTGTGTGCCGCTTCCTTTGGGCAGACATGGCTGTGTGTGAAACACTGAAACAGAGGCAGATCAAAGCAGAGAAACTTTCCCCTAAAGCTCACTATAAAGCCACGGGTCCTTTTGTCTGCTGTTGCTAGGATTCAAGTCAACTAAAGGAAAGGGTTACGCTAATCACACTCCATACATTCTCCCCAAAGGTTTCCACAAACTTGTACATTTTTACTGTGTTGACGTACCTGTTAGTTACATGTTAGTTATTCACTTCACAGTTTAACCTTCCAGTCTGTTGTTTAAATCCGTTCTGCCATTTTCCTCTTATTATTATTATTATTATTATTATTATTATTATTATTATTATTATTACAAACTGCTTTTAGGGAAAAGTCTTTCGAAGAAAATGCACTCCAATGCACCCTCAATTAAGTATAAATTGTAAATTATTATACACTATTATACACTTTTGTGTTCATTAAAAAATTTTCATAATTTTATCATTTGTACATTGAATATGGTGTGGAAATATGTAGGCTATGTGCTATATAAAATTAAGATATGGAATATTTCGTTTTGGTCGGTTGTTTGTTTATATGACGCGCTTTGTTTTTTGTTTGTTTGCGGTTTTTTGCGCGTTTAACAATTCTTTCGTTCTTTTAGCTTTCTAACAAAAAAAATACAGTTCTCTTGTCTATGCAGTTTAAAAAGCGAACTCTTTGCAGTTATGGAAATGATAAAAAAAAATGTAAAAGTTTTTTTTAATGAGCAGGTGCATCTCCCCCCACTCTTCCTCCAAGCTGATTTTCTCACCCAGCTTTTCTTTAGCGCCTTTAAAACCTGCGGCTGCCCGAATTTCCCTCCCGTTTATTCCAAAATGTCTCGAGTGTTTCGGAGAGCTAGTACATCAAGATTTTGCGTGTTGCCCATTACAGCAAATTGTATCTCATGATCACACAATTGCTGATAAATTAGAGAGAAATTAAAGCGAGGCAGCGTTCTTTTTCATGGTGGAGATGAAATAAATGCGCGTTGGAGGAGCAGAGAGCTTGCTGTGTGATTTGAATACTTTTGTGCAGCTTCCACCTTCTCACCCACTGATTTTCTGATAAAAGAAGATCCGACGCAGGCGCCACGGCTGAAGATGTGTGCCGCCGGATGCTGTCAAAATTTGTGGAAGCCAGAGAATTGTTTTTCATAAAGGACACATTCATTGTTTCTTACTCGTTCGGGCTGCTTTTGTCGCGTATGAACCGTGCTGGACATGCGGATCAACGGAACTTTTACCTGGCCTATGTTTTACGAATGCATGTAGTGAAATGCAACATGAAATCATTTTAAACTAGGTGGCTTACTGAGATGTGTATGTGCATGAAGCTATTACCATATCGTATTAGCGGCTCCACTGGGAGGAACACTGGCCAATAACGCTCCAGCAGATTTATGTCTTGAAAAGTATGAAGTGCGTATTAGGTTAGAAATAAGTGGTCCTTTACACAGTGACTTCCTCTAGGTCCCCTTTATTATGATCTACCAAAACAACACCAGATAAACAGAAGGTTTGAGGTGTAAATTATTTTAATAAATGTATTTATTTTGGCAGAACAATTCTTACAGATATTTCAGTCTATCGACAGACTCCTTTAGAAATATGTACAAATGAGACCGTTTAACGAAAGTGGAAAATGTCAAGAAAGTTTTCCAGCGCTGCACTTATTGTATTTTCAAAATCTGAAGAGCTGTACATCCATTTAAGTCACATCTAAATAAGTTGCATGGTCTCATGTAATTTTGATTTGAGTGTCAGGTAGGTTATCCGATGTAATTTGGCATATCCTTACTTGCACAGTGAGGAGCACATGCACCCCACAAAACTAAACTTTTTTCTTTTTATATCTGTATCTCGCACATCTAGGGTTTATTTCACTTTCCATGAACTTATTCTCGTCTATAGGCTATCATTATTAATAAAATACATAGCCTACCTGTGTCCAGGAAAGTGACGTCACAAGTTAATAATCATGACCATCATGACTGACAAATATGAAATAATCATGCTTTTTGAATACCGAGTTGTCTAAAATGATCGAATTCGTTTCTAATCCTGATTATTCTCCAATGTTAATAATATTTGATGCTAAATATGCCTGTAACTATTTATTTATTTGTGGGTTTTTTTTTTCAATTTCCGAATTGTACTTAATTAGCTTATTAGCTCCTCTAATCCAATTACACAAGTTCGTCCTAGGCTATTGGCGAGACTTTCAAAGATCCCCACCTTTAACACCCGCGCTGGGTTAATTGGCTAATTTACACAACTTCTCGCCTCCTCCTCGATTCCTTTTAGTATCAACATTTTTTTCTCAACTAGAAAAAATTCTACGAACCGTGTTGTGCTCTTTCTTTATCTAACATACTAGATTGTTTTAGGTATAAATGCCCGACATGAATACTTCAAGGATAATAATAATAATAATAATAATAATAATAATAATAATAATACGTGATTTACCTTGAATCTGTTGGATTAGAAAATATTATTTTTCCCATTTTTACAGATAGATTTCTACCTTATTAATTCGGTATTTGGTTAGATTTAAATCCGAGTTTATTCGGATGATTTTAGGTTCACCATAGGGTAACGCATGCGCATTTTTAGGTGTACAGTACACTGGTTTAGGTTGAGCTTAGTTAATTAGCCTAATAAACCAACCCGTGCATCTAGTTCAAAATCTGTCTTTATGCACTTAGTAGCAACAGCAACGAAAGCTTCAAATCAACCCCCTTGTTGGCTTTAAAGCAACGTTGAATTTGTGGCACTTAATTAAATCGAATCCACACGGTGTGTGAGGCATGGCATTAGAGCAGCACACAAGGCAAAGGAAAGGGGACAGGCCTAATGAACCACTTGACCCCTAAAGTTCCCTCGCGCAGTGTGCAGAGGTAAAGTTTAAAAGCCCTCACATTACTTTACTTCACTCTTTAAACGGGGGCGTGTCTCCGTCTAACGTATAGTAATGCCGATATTACATTACACCAGGGCTGCAAATGTAAATTGGGCCAGTATTTTCTGGTTATTCGATTGTTTACGAAAAGTTATTTAATTTAAAAAAATTATATTATATTATATTATATTATATTATATTATATTATATTATATTATATTATATTATATTATATTATATTATATTGATTTTTTTGTCAAGTAGATTTATGAGCGTTTGGATACCTGAATAGGCAATTTCTAGAAGCTACTAAATGTCTGTTTTACTACTCTATAAAATAATGGATTTGAATAGCTTATGTGCTGCTTGATTTGGAGCTTTTGTGTGTTTTATTGTACAATCGCCAAAGCTTTCGGTCTCGCGTGAATTTCTTACAACCGCCCAACAATAGTGGAGTAGACTAAATCTGCTGTGTGAATGGATGCGCCGCTTGTCAGTGTCGTTACTTTTTTTTACGGTTCTTTGCAGCACTGACATCTCTAGCGCGCTGCAGAACTGAATGACAAATCTGAACACCCGTCGCCTGCAGCACGCTTTCTACTGCTGTCGGAAAACGGGATAATAATGCAATCTGATTCTAATAAGCACGCAGTTTCGTGGTGCTATAACAATCAGAAATGCGCCACGCCGTTCGGTCCGGACATTTTGCGCGCCCTTGTGTTTAGGCTAAAGTCTGCGCATGCGCGCGTGTGTGGGTGTGTGCCACTTCTTTGAGAGGGATGCTCAGGTAAGGAGCTCCGGGAGTCTCAGCACTAATGAACGATCCTCTGGGGGGCTTCCTGTGTGGAAAGAAGGCTTCACCCTCCTACTGTAACGGCGGGGAGCTCCTACAATCACAATCTCTCCCTCTCTCTCTCTTTCTTTCTCTCTCTATCTCTCTCTCTCTGTCTCACACACACACACACGCGCGCGCGCGCACCAGCCAGGGTGCTGATGCGAACAGGCCAAGTGAGCAAAGCCAATCTCCATGCCAAGCTTGGGATCTGTCTCACATCAGCATCAAAAATTAAGTAAACACCCTTATATCAACGCTGAAATCCGCTCATATCAACAGTCTGCATCCACATAAAGGTGTTACGGTCTCCTTTATGCACGTACCAAAGCAGGAAGTGAAGGAGCACCTACGTGTTACGCTGCATTGTCACATTGTGATGAATGGCTCTTTTCAACACCAGTTTCTTAATGGCTTAATGTTAATATTTGATTTGTAAGTAATTCATTTACAATAGGCTATTTTCCAGGGACTAAATGGAATACTTAATATCGATAACACGGGCTAAATTCCATTTGAATTATGATAAGCCCATTTCTATCGTGTAAAACGATAAATGAAGGAGAAGGGGGGACAAAGGAGAACCGGTTATTACTTTCAGACCTTATTACATGTGACCAAGATTAATTTGGCCCGTTATTTTAGTGAAACATTCTGTCATTTACCATTGCAAATGTCAAGACAGGGGCAAAGGTGGCCTTCCCCTAAGAGTTAAGCCTAATTATACAATTTGTCTTGTGACTGGGACAGACCACTGTAAAGTCTCCATTGGGACTACTTCTTCAGCTGGCCGATTCCATCACTGCTGCTGTCACCCCTGGTATATACTTGGGCTCATTGACTCATTGACTATCTCTCTTTCCTATGTACAGAAGACTTGTGGCCAGCAAAGTGTTTTGATGTTTTTTCCTCATTTCACTTCAGTTTTCTACTGCAGAGTGAAGTAGCTTAATTTTGGTAACCTAACATCAACAGACTTTGAGTACTGAGGACTGAGTTGTCGACTTACTAAGATGTTAAATACTATTTCTATTATGAAAAGCTAATACACCTGGTTCTTGTGAACAAGTTTTTTTACAGGAAGGTATGCAAGATATCTTAAATAACTCCTCTGCACAGAGATTTTAGCCACCAAATCTTAACATGCAATCAGTAAAGTCTGCTTCCTATAGGAAGTTATAGAATTATGAAAACAGGGACTCTTTTTATGCTTCTTTAGCAGACTGTCATGGATAAGGCTTAATATTAGGTTGAAGTGGAAATTGTTAGTATATTAAACACAGTGTAGGCATAAGATGTCCAGTAGGGACAAACCACCATATGTGATCCACAATATGCAGGTGGAAAACATAGCATGAAATCACAGCTATACAACTTTGTCTCAACCCTGCAGAGGTGGAAAAGGCCATAAACTACAGAGAAATGCTGTGAACTGCTTGGATTTCCTGTTGAAAATGCCACAGTGCAGGTATGAAAAGAAGCCATCAAGGGCACAGGCAGACCTTAGGTCTATGAGGCATAGTTATTACTGGTTCAAAGGCATGTCTAATGGTTGTTTCAAGGTCAGCTGGGGACGGAGAAAGCAGTCTGTGATGTTTAAGAATATCCAGCCACCTGAGTTAAGCCATAGGAGGGGGGCACGTGGCCTGTGACGCAATCTGGACAGTTTAGGGGATTCTTCTAAGCAAGCTTATGTGCTTATCAAGGCTGGGATTAGTGCCCCATTGAAGAAAAGAGGGGTTTGAGATATGTATGGATGGTAAATTGCAAAGTTGCAATGAAAAAACTGAACAACAATGCAATATGAAATAACACAAGATGTTGTATGCAATATTTGTTTTCTGTTTTATACGGCCCTGTGATTGTGGACACTGCCTATTCTCTCTCTCTCTCTCTCTTTCTCTCTCTCTTTCTCCCCTTTATGGTGGTCCAGCTGAGCAGGAATGATTTCTTCACACTGAATCTTGACCTTTTCCTCTATGAGGGGTTTTACAGCTGCATTCAGAGACACTGCTGTGGTGTGCATGATAGTTTCTTAGAAAGGGGCCTTATTTCGCAATCTATAATACAAATGGACCATTACCACTACACTTTCAGAATAAATGTTAATATTTTTCATTAATTTCTGCAGTATGTAGCTTTTAGTCTATCAGCAAAGATCGAGATTATCTGACTATAATATACTGAATTCAATATTTCCCATATTGAATTCAGTATATTATATTCAGATAATCTCAATATATATATATATATACTGTATATATATATATATATATATATATATATATATATATATATATATACTGTATATACACCAAACATTGTATATGCAAAATAGTTCAAGCAACATCTTTTGAATAGTGTCCAGTCCCTGGTTATGGCCATGCAATTTCTGATGAACATTTACCATCTGGATGGAAAATGTTTTGATTGGATGAAGGCCTACATTTAGAGGCTTTTAAACAGACCCTGTCAAATGCAAGTCGAGTGAAGTGTTAGTATGGCTCTGAGATTTTCAGATGTATGCTCGATGGGCCAGGTATGAGGGACTGGCTCCAGTGCTTGTCCATGGACGACCTTGCTCTCCTCACCCCAAGCTTTGGAAAACCTCCCAGTCCTGTGGCTCCACGTTTGGACATGCACCAAGTTTGGAGGTCCACAGATGTTGCCGGGAGGCCAGATATTATGTCCAGCAGACATGCAAGATGATTCATATGTTTTCAGTATCAAAGGGTATTTGCTTGGACTCTGCGGATGTGATTTTCAAACCACAGTACAATATGAATGGACACAGTGATCCATTAAAATCATTGTAGAGCAGAGCCATTTCCAGGCCAGTATAAAAGTAAAATAAAACCTGCACAAAATAAAACTGAATGTCATGTCTGATTATCTGGTTTGGTAAATTATCAAATTGCCTTTGTAATATGTGCAATCCTTATTTGATCTGTACCGTCCATAATTCATCCTTTTCGGACTGAAAATTGAGTTTTTAAACTATCCTGAAAGCATTGTTAATAATAAAAAAAAAATCCCATATTAAACATCATCTTAAAATC
>JAOTRJ010000051.1:25801461-25812028 GCA_028564905.1 Leptodoras praelongus | reverse complement strand
TATATACACTATAAGCTTGGTAATATGGTCTTTCACAAGTGTTATAGAAAGCGATAAGATGCTTTTATTTCAAATAACTCTTATTAGGGGGGGAAACATGGGAAATGTTTAAACTTTACTATGTTTCACTGTTATGTTACGAAGTCAAAAAATCATACAAAGTGTGGCTGCTATCCTAAAAATAATATGAACAGGATGTGAGGCTGATGTGCAGCCTACTTGACTATAACTGATGGAATACTCCCGACAGGTTTCAGATCTCTTGTTGAGCATTTTCAGCATTTCTAGACTTAAACTAATCAAACCTGTCTCTACATTGTGCGCAGACTGATGTTGAACTATATATATATATATATATATATATATATATATATTCTGAGTTATTTTGTTGTATCCTAAAAAAATAATAAGGCTAATTGCAAATAAATGATGTCCTGGCTGAGTAATTGATTTAATGAATTTCCTATGAAACATTTAAAGGCGGGCGGAGGTCAGTGAGTGCCCCCCGGAGAGCGCGGCTTCTCCTACACTTTGCGCAAAGACACCGGGTTGAACTCGCAGCTGCCTGAAGAGAAACCGACTCGAAAACTTTTCCCAACAGCTTAAGATCTTAGAGATTCCTACTACCTCCAGAAAGGCATTACAAACGGGACTATAAGTGGGGAAGCCAAGCGCACCACAGTTAGCCATCTGGATGTTTTTAAAGAGACAAGCCATAAATATACTTACGGTGCAGTGTACACAAGGCGCGTTCACTCCCTTAAAAAAGTTTTCGGTCCAGGAAGATATACATATCAAAACCCATATCTAGTGGGTTTCTGTTGTTCTTGATGATGTTCTTGATGGTGATGTATTCTTCTTGTTTTTTTTATTATTAAATCTCGATGCCGACCAGAGAGCTAACATGTAGACTACATCTGCAAGTGGATCGGGTTTTCTCACTTATTCGGGAGACTTAAGATAGCAGGCAGGTAGGGTGCATGGAAGAGTTTGGCAGACTGCCTGGATTAGGGAACGTGTGCCCATTTTCTCGGATCTTTCTAACAGCTTCTGTGGTGAAACAGAATTTTTTTTTGCACTTCGAGATTCCTCATTTGAAATGATATGCTAATTATAAGGCATGATTAAGAAAGGATGAAATGATTATATTTTTTTTATGGAAGACCTTACATGATTCATATGTGGTAAGCAAAGGGAGCAAATCTGTAGTTTTTTTTTGTGATGTGTTTTATTCTTGTGCCGGAGATGCTTTATTTGCATGTCTGTACGACTAGGCGGAGTTAGACATGAAAAATCTACAATGGATCTATTTTAATCTAGGCTTCTTACGCTGAATGGCAGGCTTTGTGTGCTTTTAATTAATGACTTCTAGCCATTAAACGTGTACCCAAGGGGACCAGATCATGCAAGACGTCCAGGCACAAACATTACAACAAGCTCTTGCAACTTTTGTGGCATTTGTTTGTGCCTTACACAGCTCCACTTTATTCATATTCCCGTACAAAAACAAAAAAAAAACTGGTATTGATTGCAAGGGCCTTTGTAGTTGAAAGTTGCTCTTATAGCTATCAGCATCGTTTTTCTATTTCTCAAACATACAAAAAATATTTGAAACTAATTGTTAACTGATTTTTCCCTCTGATGTTCTATACGTTTCGTTTTCCTGTGCAATGACAGAATACTGTTTATCATTTGTAAACTTGCCAGTGTTAGAGCCACTTAGACTCTTACTGCGGGGGAAAAAAAAGTTCAAAAGTGCAAAATGTCTATGGCACTTCGGGTCCATGTAAAATGCAATGTGAAAGGGGTGGTGTGAAATGGGACTAGTGCACAGTAAACACGAGCTCCTCCAGTGTTCTTATTCTGTCTAATAAAGGCGAGATGGGAAGAGATCTCGCTGCGTCTTCACAGTCCTTTTCGGCTTTGTCTTTTCACAAGTGGCGTCTGCAAGTCTGACTCGCACAGTTACTGATTTGCAGGCTGCATGTTAACGTGGTCCATGTAAGTGATTTCCACGGGCAGGAGAGCAAATCGTCGACAAAAGGAGCAGCTTTTCGATTCAACGCCGTCGTTAGGACAACCTCAAAGTATTCCTCAGATAATCAGCTCCACTTCAAAGCGTCTCCCATTCAGCAGCCACTGCTTCAGCTATTTTATGAACTTCCCCCTTTTTCACTCCGAGGGGACCGTCTCTTTGATTATTTTTCATCGTGTTTATTTTGCCCCATTCATAGGACACTTGTTTTAAATAAATAAAGATCACTCTTTCACTTGGCCCAACACACACACACACACACACACACACATACACACACAAAGTTGGGCTGCACGACTACCCTTGTTTCAAATTAAACCTGAACATACCCTTGGGATTGAAAGGAGTTTGGGACCTAACTTATGAAAGCTGTTCTTGTGAAACGCAAATTGTCTTGCTCTAACGTGGCATGAGACTAAGATCAGTGCAACTGTATCTTAATAGAGGGTTTCGAATTGAAGGAGGGACCAGGGAGGCAGGGAGTGGGGACCCCCCCCCTACACACACACACACCCTCACACACCCCAATCCAAAGTGCACTTGAACTTCACACCATCAGTGATACACCTGCTCACAGATGTGATTTCTAGGTTTGTTCATTTGCACTGAAGCAGGCGCTAAAAGGCAAAGGTGACATCTTCCTCCACCAGTCCTGATTGTGCATAGCCTAATTGTATTCCAGGGTATACCTATATCCTTTATTGTGTGCTTGCCTACAAGATGCTTAAAATTTGTCTACATAGAAAACATTGTTTATTTTGTCATTGAATAATACTTAAGTAAAAACTATTTTGTGAAACCACTGAAGGCTGTTTTGTTCTTGTTGTTTTGATTAGCGTCCTCCTTTTACAGGCAGTTTAATGGGTCTTTCACGGGACATATCCAGATATTAGTGTCCAGGCAATCGCCATAGAAATCTTAAGGCACCATGAAGAGTGTCAAAGCACCAAAAGGGGTTTGGCTCTGAAATCTTGTTGGCTTTGAAGTAGTGCAAGACTGGAGTTGCTCGATTCAGATTCTGTAGTGTAGACAGGGGCCACTTTGAAAGGGTAGGCTACTATAGCATGTTTTAACAGAGGAAATAAGGATGGGGTGAGGGATGGGGCTTCATATTCACAAGGCAAAATTTCCTTTATTGTCAGACATCTTTTATTTTCAGTTTCCCATGACTGATTTGTGCGTTGGTGACAGTGCCTTTCTTCATAAGATATACCACTGAAGAGCTATAGAATTTTCTGTTAGCAAAGATATGGGAAGATTGGAGTGATAATGTATGAACATAACTTATGAAATTAATTGTATAAAAACATACTATGGCATTTCAATCTTTTTTGTAGTTTGTTCAGTTTAGCCCCCAGTGCCTTGTTAATCATTTGTGTAGCACCATATTATTATTGCCTCATATGCTCTAAAAATATGCCTTTAAAATATGACCCTATTTTCTTTTTGCTTTGCTATAGGTCTTTAAGAAAAAATATAGGCTCTTAGAAACAAGCTGTGATTTGAAATCAAATGTAAAAAGAGCATACATAGATCATAGTTGTCCTGTTTTTTTAATCAGGTCCATAAATTTATTCATATCAATTTAATCACAAACACCAAAAATCTCGCACCATGCACCGCAATAAAAACACACAGTTACTACACAGGGCATGCGAGGGATTCTTCACATTACACAAGGCTAAGTCTATTCAAGTAAAACCTTTTTTTTTTACACAACACAATAAAAATCACTACATTTCACCAAAATTAATCATATTATTCTTTGGTGTATCTGTAATTCCAGACCAAACATTATCACCAGCAAATAAATTACAATGTACAAAACTGGTTGGGATGTCAGCACAACATTCACAAGCATCAATACTGTTAGCCATTTTTACAGATCCGTCAGGGAATAGCAGGCCCATCCAGTTTACATAATTTAGGGTCTCAGAGGACATATTCGTACTCTTAAATCAGAGTTACATTGGCTTTTTTGCATAAAATACAGTCTAAATAGTCCTTAAATACCACAAAAAATCTCCCAACCACAGTAATTGTATAAATTTTTAAACAAGTACTCAACAATTACTAGAATAAACAGTTTTCCCTCAATAGACTCTCAGGGGAAAAGGTACTGGTATGGAACCCTCAAGTGTACAATTTTGTACCCTTAACACTTTAACCTAGAAAGGTGCATATAGCCTAGTGTACCTTTATCCTCAAAGGCAATTAGGGTCGAATTATGTACCTTAAATGTTTTTTTTGCTACATAATTGCTACTTTACATACTTTAAATGTATACTATATGCACATTTCCAGGTGAAAGATACATATTAAATGTACAAAAGATAAGGTGTACCTCCCCAGCGACAAAGAAAGGTACAATTTAGTATCCTTTTTTTCAAAGAGTGTACTGACATAAAGAAGTGATAGAAATGCCTGTTTGAACATGTTTCTCATTGCAAAAACATCAGGAATGTTTACATTATAGAAACACTTGATAAAGGACAATTGCCCCACAGATATTCACCAGTCCGTCACTATAAAAGACCTCTGGGGAGAAACATAAGCTATAGAAAACTGTCCAGTCATTGATACAAACACATCAATCACTGGTTATTGTTTCATTTGAACAATGTCGGTGTCACTTAATAGGCTGGGTACGACTTAATCAGCTAAGCCCACACAGTCCTTTCGGCAATGCAGAAAATAACTTGGTCCGAAATTGAAAGCAAGGGGTGTGAAATGATTCCGTTTTTGGTTGATGAGCACCCCTTGTACGTCATTAAATAAGATAATTTATGTAAAAACCACTGTCAAACACATTTATTCGAAGTTATTAGTGCGTTGATCACTATGTACCCTATGGTTTAGTGGTACATGAACACGTTATGCGCAGCTTCAGGGCAAAATAGAGTAGGGTAGGGTAGGGTAGGGTATGGTAGGGTAAGGTAGGGTATAGAAGGGTAGGGTAGGGTATAGTAGGGTAGGGTAGGGTATAGACTGATGGCACATGCTCTTCACCGTCTGACATCCGCGGCGCTGTTGCGTGTTTTCTTCGCCAATACTTCTGAGTAGACTACTGCGCCTCAAACACATGTCGTTGTAGACGTATAAAAACAGTGTGTGGGAGGGATGCAACATAAATATACCCCTTGTTCTTCATATCAGAGCATCGTCCTTGGGTCTGAATGTCTAAAAGAGTCCTCGTCGTCGGATTCGGAGGTTGGCACATCGCTGGAGGGGGTGTGGAGATTGTTGGGGACTGCACTGCCCTGGCATACATACCACTCGTTGAGGTTGGTGACCTGTGGGGAGAGGTTGGCGGCGCGGCTCCGCTGTGGTTCTGTGGAGGGCGTGAGCGCGTCTCCGAGCGCCGCAGAGGAGGGATGATACGCGGCGGCCGAGCTGGAGGAAGGGGGCGGAGGAGACTTGCAGTGCACCTTCATGTGTTTCCGCAGTGAGCTCGGGTGCGTGTAGGACTTGTCACAGCCGCGGACTTTACAGTAGTACGGCTTGTCGCTGGTGTGCACGTGGGAATGCTTCTTCCTGTCACTGCTGTTGGCAAATTTTCGGTCGCAGCCGTCAAACTCGCATTTGAAAGGCTTCTCACCTGAAAACAAAATATAATGCTGCTTCATAAATAATTTGAACAATCAGTAGTCCATTATCATGCAACATTTTGTGAACGTTTATGGCTGAAACACAAGTATTAAATATAACTAATACAGTGGCACAGCAAGGAATTATTTTTACATTCTAAGCTGAAGAGATAACAGCACGATTAAAGTACGTTATATTCACAGAGTGTATTTACTTGAATTATTTTATTCTCCCTTTTTCCACAAAAAAAATGTACTAAACTCCACTTTTCCTTTTGGTACACTTAGGCTACATGTAGTTAGTGTAATGTAACTTTAAAAGTTCTAACAACTAGTCATTAAGTCATTTTAAATAAAATAAAATTTTTCCAAGCATACATATTAAAGGTATCATGTCAGTGACAATGACTGTGTACTAGCAAGTACAGATGTTGTAGCAGTAAGCTGAAAAGTCACCACACATGCTCTGACTGCCACCTTCATGCAGTAACTTTTAATCTACACTACGCTGATTTGTGATGCGTATAGCTCTTTAAACATCCACATATCACTTTCAAACTAAATCATTACTTAATTAATTAGCATAACGTCCCCCGAGACTGTGGTCAACATGAGGGTTTCCCATAATTCCCCCCTTCTTTGCTTGTAGACGTCGGGTGATATTGATCTTTGCGTCACTAGCAGCAAAACATTGCAGTCAATTAGGAGGTGAGCCTGTCAATCAGGCCTAGTGCCTAAATATACAAATAGAACACAAAATAGCAGGATTAAAGGAAGTGCATGATCCCAGTGGCAGGAAACATAAACACGAGCTAATGCAATCACTTTTGTTTTGATGCAGCCATTATTTTAAACTTCATCAAACCGTAAGTATAAAGAAAGATAAAATGCAGCCGCTGCGTGTGCATGTCGTTGTAAACATGTCTATGGGTCACAGCCTCGTGATAGCACGTTAGCGACAAATAAACACACTAAATTGTAAACATCCCAACAAGAACACGCGGTTACAGAGCCCACACGAAACCCAGTCAGGCAGATACTGTTAGACACAATGTAACAAATAAACTCTTGGGGAAAAAACGAGGCCTTCAAGATCGACTGCTGGATTAGGTAATAGCATGCATGTTGTTAGATTTACGATGCACTATGGCAGGGGAAAACAGTTATTTAATCTTAAACCCGATTTGTTTAGGGATGAAAAAGCTTGGCATTAACCAGGTTAATGAAAATGAAAAAGTAAGGCTCTGCTATTGTGGCGCTATACTTCAGGACATCATGGTTGTTGTTTTGCCCAACGATATCGGCCTGAATCAGCAGAGCCAGAGGGAAGGAAACCACCGAATAAGTTTGTTATTCTATAAAATGCGAGACACTTCCGGTTGAATTAGGACTCTTATGAACTTGATACACGTAGATATATGTCTCTTTAAAAGGTGGACTTTTCTCTATGTTTACTAATCCATGCTTCAAAAGTACAAGACTCTTGAGGCGCTCGAGTTACACTTTAAAATGCAGAGCAGTCATTCTTGGATGAAAAAAGTACACTGTAAAGCTACAACATGACATACAACATAACCTTGTACTGACAGACCAAATCCATAAACAGCGCCTATTCAGCGACTTCAGCCATCTCTCCAACTCCCTGTGTAAATCTAGTTTGGGGTAAAATGTAAGGAGAAGTTAAGTTTTTTGTGCCAAAAAAGCAACCGTGTCTTAGTAGCTATGCGATTACACCGTTACCGATGTTATTAATCACTCTGTGGGCTACAGCGTGTGGAGTAATACAAATTACTACTGCTAACTATGTATCAACTTCTGTTCCGCTCACTCTAGGATTCATTTGTTTAATGCACGAATAGCTTCACTGACCTGTGTGAGTCCTCTTGTGAATCTTTAGGTTTTCCGAGCGGGCAAACACTTTCCCACAACCAGGAAAAGGGCAAGGAAACGGCTTCTCTCCCGTGTGTACTCGGATGTGGTTGATCAGTTTGTACTTTGCCTTAAACGCTTTGCCCTCGCGCGGACATTCCTCCCAGAAGCAGATGTGGTTGCTCTGCTCGGGTCCGCCGACGTGCTCCACCGTGACGTGGTTTACCAGCTCGTGCATGGTGCTGAAAGTTTTTGAGCAAGGTTTCTTAGACGATTGTTCCTGGTCTATCCATTTGCAGATCAGCTCTTGTTTGATGGGCTGCCTCATGTACCTCAAAAACGCCCCCGTGGCTCCATGAGGGGCTGAAGCGAGGTTTACATTTAAGTTCATGGAATTGTAACCGTGAAGGGAAGGTCCATAGTGCTCAGGCCTGTGGCCGAAGTGTTCTGGCCGGCCGTAGATGTCTCCTGGAAGACCCAGGCGCATCTGTCCGTTGAGAGCATGGTGATGGGCACCTTGGGCTGCCTGCTCGTGAAGTCCCGTGAAAAGTGGATGGGCACCACCTTCCGTGTGCCCGTAAGCACCTGTTGGGGAAATGAACATGCCATGGTGATGAGGGGAGGAGGCGGAACTATGCTGGTCGCCAAGTGCATGCATAGCAGAGGCTGAGAGCTCTCTCCTGAGGATGAAGTCCCTGCTGCTTGCGTAGCCTGAGTGGGGGTGAGCCACGGGGAAACCAACTGTGGTCTGAGAAGACGGGAAGGATGCCGCGGTCTGAGCTTCGGGATGGCTTTGAATGTGCTGCGATGGACTAAGTTTGAGAGCATTTGTCTGTGCCATGTGCTCTGGTCCAAATGGAGTGAGAGCCACTCCAGGGTCGTTGCCCATCTCCCCAGGGTGGAGGTGGGCATGGTGGGAGTGAGGGTGATGCCCCCCTATCCCCGGGAAGCCTGTCATATTCTGATGAGGAAGGGGTTGATTCGCTGCCAAATCCGCTAATCTGATCGCCGAATTCCTCTTGCTCAAAGAGGGCTCCATATCTACACCGTCATGTCCACATTCGCTACTTTTGTTTTTTTTTTCACTACACGCCTTCTAAAACATTAAAATATATGCATATAGCCATCTATATAACTTCTTTTGTCCTGCCTCTAACTCTGCTTGCTCCTTTTCCCACTCTGTCCTCAAGCGATTGGCAGAACCTACAACAGTTGGAGGACACAGTGGGGAATACAGTTTAGAAATGGCACTGCGGGTATTGGACAGATTTCGGTGACTGGCAGTTAAAGGAGCGAAGCGATTGGCTGTCTTTCAGTGCGCAGGCTCAGCGGGGTTCCGCCCCCTCACTCCCGTCACCGCTGTCGACTCCAAAAAGTTGTACTCACAAAGTTGTGTATAAGGCGCTGTTTACCAGGACATACAAATGCAGACGGTGGCATTACATATACCGAATGCATTTATTTATTTATAATTAATAAGTTACTATATTTAAGATAATAAATTAAGCACAACATGTGAAATCTACAGGTGAATGTAGGCTACGTAGTAATGACTGTGTGAATTAATTTAATATTTAATTTTCAGCTGTAAATATATAGAAAATGTTCCTAGGTTAAATGGCAGCTGGATAAACAAACAGATAAACAAACAAACAGCAAATAAATAAGGTTTTGTATGTAAATGAATAATCTGTTAGTCTCTAAATCTACACCAACGTTGTATATAATAGAATATCTAAAACAAAAATACCCAACACTTCTCCTCTTTTAAAATAAAAATAATTAAATAAATAAAACATTATTTCAAGTTTAGTGCATTTCGTAGATTTGTTTTATTTAACATTTGTAATATTTCCAGTCAGCAAATCAGTCTTGCATATCATTATAAACGCAAGTGTATTTTATATGATTTTAAGCCCAGATTTAAAAACCAAGCATAGGCTATTAGATGGAAAAGTTAATGGCAAAAGCAAACGATGCACGAGAAATTTTTTTTAAAGCTTAACCTGCTCAAATAACATTCATTGGCTTATTAAATATCTAAACGACATATAAGGCAGACGATTTAAAATATGTATAACTGCCACTGTCTTCACATCTCTGCCAAATGACTGATCCTTTTACCTGATATTTAATAGATTTAAGAATATATAAATACTTAATTCAAGACTTTCGCCTCTAGAGAAGTACACACACGTTTGATCATGTTATCAAATATTTTATAATGTTGGAATAGTTCTCTTTATATATAAATATATAAATCTCTCCCTCTCACTCTCAATCTCCCCCTCTCTCTCTCTCTCTCTATCTCTCTCTCTCTGTATGAGTGAGAGTGTGCGTTGAACTTTATGATTCAAGCACACACCCTTTTTAGGTTCCTATTGAACACAGCAGGGAGTGCATTTGTCATCGGTTTAATTTGTCTCGATTCAAAATCATTCTCAAAAAATGATTTATGTTAATAATTAGACAATATTTGATGAACCTTTGTGGAGTACTCAGTCTGAATAAAATACCATCGCCGATAAATTACTGGCCTAAATGAAGGTCATAGGCTTTTTCAGGTTATAAGCCTACAAAGTCACGATTGCCGTGTGACTTTAAAACCGGACACTCAAAATTAATCAAGCTTTTGGTTTGTAAAAAAAAAAAAAAAAAAAAACTTGCTAGCGGCATACACCCTATAGACAAAACAAAACTGGCAGTTAGGTCAAATTAAGACTTTTATAACTTGCCATTAATCAGTTATGTTGTCATCAGTTATGAAACAGTTCAAATGCCTCCTTTTGATTTCTTTTTATTATTACGTTGAAACCTGTTTAAGTTCCTACATTAGCGATGTAAAGGTTTGTGGTACTATGGTCTGAATGTATTATGATTATTGAACATATTATTATTTATTTTATTTATTACTATATATTGAAGAACCTGAATTATTTCGGTGGCCTTTAGAAGCACTAGAGAATACGTAATATTTAACCTTAAATTGCGATTGCGCCGTGTGTGTGTGTGTGTGTGTGTGTGCATATTATGCTTCTGAACGACATGCAGTAACTACATGCATGGGTTATTTAAT
>JAOTRJ010000051.1:25752005-25776918 GCA_028564905.1 Leptodoras praelongus | reverse complement strand
CCCAACTGCACTGTGCTTGACCCTGGGCCAGGGTCAGCCAGGGGACACCGTAGACTCTGCTGACGTTGGCGGTGATGGAAGGAGGAGGCTGCACCCTAACCCCAGCATTAACACCACTTGAATGTCCCAAAGGGTTGCCATGCAATGTCCAGTTGGGTGCTAATAGGTAAGCATGATGTGTTTGTTGAATAGTGGCTGTGAATAGAAAGGTATTGTTTAATGTAGTTTTGGCTAATTTTACTTCTACTCATTCTACTCATAAGTTGAGGAGCTTGCCCCGTTTTTTTTTTTGCTTAGGCACTTTTCTGCCTGTCTCCTTTCTCCCTGGCACCCCTGCCTGACCAGCCCACGAGCACTGGGGAACCTTAGGCTTGTACGGCTAGAGCATCCTGCTGTGCTAATATTTCAGTTAGCCTGAGTGGCTTGCTGACATGTTGTTTATTGGGATTAGAAAGCTGTTTTCTTTTAAATCAATATGTGGAATGGGGCATGGGAGAGCAATGATTGAAGCTCATGGCTAACGCACCAATCTGTCTTGACACAAGGAAGATATGTTGACATTGGTGTACTGGAGCAGACTAGTGAGAGAGAGAGAGAGAGAGAGAGAGAGAGAAATATGCCCTATATGAAAAAAAAATCTGTTACTTGATGGATGCACTCTCTCAATATTCACCTAAAACTCACCTTTTCCAACACAGATATAATAATGCCAGAACTCTGTGAAGGTACAATGTCTCTTTGTTTTTTAAACACAATGCTAAACAATACTGTTAATAGAATAAGCAAGCACATAGCCAAATGACATGTTTTGATTCATGTGTGGTGAACTGTTTGACATTAAGGCAGAAAACAATTTAAGCGGGAAGAAATATGAAAAAAAAAAATTAAGGAGAAAGGAGAATGGATTTTTGGAATAAACATGAAAACGCTGATTTACTCTGGATCACTTATCATTCAGCAGCACCGAGGGAAAAGCTAATAAAATTTTATCAGAACTAAATGGAAGTTAAGTGGAGGGGAAAGAACTGAATATTCACATTCATTTAGCTGACAGCTGGGGGAGTTCAGCCACTCATCATGCATTGATATTCATTGTATTCTACAACACCCCCCACCCCTCCAAATACACACACACACACACATACACACATCAAATATAGCACCTTTGTTTTAATTTAATTAAAGGTGTGATTGCCTGGGTGAAAACTTCATTTGCACACATGAAGGGAAAAAAAGGAAAAATAATCGAAAGGGTCATCAAAGGTGTAGCAAGAACAATTAGCTTTGTCCATAATAATAAAAAAAAAAGGTCAACAGCTCAGGGCCTTGGCGAGGTACCAGCAATATCAAACTGTGTGCCTTTAAAAACAAGCCCTCTGCATGCTTGTGGCCCTGGGACCTGCTCTATATAAATTTGAATTCAGTCTGCCTCAGCAGAGGTTCAGCAGGTAGGGAATAATGAGTTCTTTGAGATCCAGCCCTGGTTCTGCTCTGTGCCAAGGCCCTCAGGCCTGTCTCTCTCTCCCTCATCTCAGCCAGTTGTGCTGTAAGACAGTTTTGTCTGAAAGGGACTTATGGGTAGCCCGAGACTATCGGCTCACTCTGATTAAAAAGGGTTGTACTCCTGTCCCATGCTGAGGCTGGATCAATGCTGTGATGATCTCCACCTGCTGCACTGCACTAGTTTTCATAAATTCGTATCTGAACAGTTTAGTCACATTTTGCTTTGTCCTTTTTAAGAATATGCAACAGGGGATGACAAATGTACAGATAAAATATAGACAATGTGTCAAAAAAGTGAAAATGACTACTTTTAAATTTCCTTGGGGATTAAAGAGTAAGACTTGGTCACATGACAGGACAAAGTGACATTAATTTTTTCATGTGGATGAATGTGATTGGATGCTTTAAATGGAAATAAGATTAAAATTTCCCTGTGTGGATTGCATGTTTGTGTGTGTGTGTGCATGTCGTGCCTTCTGATGTACCTATGGTCTTATACTGGGTGTATTCATCCCTCAATTCTATTGACTTAGGGCTAGGCTTAAGTTTCAGCAAGAGCAGGATAAAACATTTACTGTAGATGACTGAATAAATAATTAGTTCTTTTGTTGTCAAACATCTTTCCCCATCAAATTACACATTACATGTTTATACTTCAAGCCCTAAAATCCAAACAATCTCTTCACCTCAGAAATGAGAGAAGTATAAGAATGAAGAAAGGATATAACCAGTATGAGCTTCTCCTTGGCAGCAACACAGTGAGCCAGGGGTCCTTGGCATATCAAACAGATACATGAATAAGACTCATCTTGTTGCCACACACATGAACTCACCCAAGCCCTAGATACTGGATGTGGTAGTTGATCTTGATATAGTACATAATAAATCAAGGAAGCCTCATGGTATAGATTTTGTGGCACCAACTTGGATTAATTTGCTGTCCCAATGATAGTCACCAACAGTAAAAAATAAGCTGTTGATTTAATTTATTTAACTGCATAACAGTTTTTTTTTAGCATTACGCTGGTCTTACTATGACTATTTTGGTAAAGCATTAAACACCTAACTGAGAAAAAAACAAGCAGTGTACCATGCTGTGTGTGTAATTTGTATTTTTTCTAAAATAACAGAATGTGGAACATTCCTGAGCCGATGAAGATTGGAGTCACTAATGCTACATTCTTGTAGTTTTATTAATTAGTATAGCTAACGTTGGTGCATGCTCTTGAAGAAATGGCTTAGTATTAAGTGTTGTATAAAAAGCTGGTTAAGGTGTTGTAATTGAAAGCGGATTTACGAAAGTGTTAATGCCATGGAAAGTATGTCTGAACGGAAAACTGCAAGGTCAGTGGTTTATTAAAGGGGACACATACTTTCCTGATAGACAGTTGTAGTCAGGTTGTTTTTTCTACATGTAAGATCTGAGCATGATCTTACACTCCAGTGTATGTGTTAATGAAAGAGGGTGTTGTGTGAAACATATAGTTGTATGAACGATTGAGTGTCTGTGTGTGTGGTGAGGCAGGATTTTAGGCTGACCCATTGCAGTGTTGTCGTCGAGTATGTTTGTGTGTGAATAAGTGTGAGCCTGCTGCTGTGCACTCTTAGTCTGTTTGTGTGTGTGTGTGTGTGTTTCTTGACAGTGAAAACTACAGACTCTGGCCTACAGCCTGGCCTGTGAGTGAGCTTGGCCTTGACTCTCCCAGCTGGTCAGGCAGGTCTGGCCTCAGGTGCAGTCCTCACCTACTTAGCCACAGAAATCCTCATTGCCACTGTTCAGCACATGGAACAAAGCCCATTTTCATCCACTGTCCTCGAGGAAAGACAAGGGGAAAGACATACAGTGGCTGCAAATAACAGCTAGCATCCAGATAATAGAGGCTGTATTGTGTGCCTGCCCATTGCTGTTACCTTGTTATCTCTGGCTTTTACAGTAATAATCAGACTCTCACCATCTAACCAGATCCTGCTTTCTCGTATGTGCAATCACTCTTTTATCGAGCCTGCTGAAACATGGCAAGTCTGTAAAGGAGAGTGGGGGTATATTTACCCCTGCCACCTGAGGGGATTTTACCCTACCCTTCACAATTCTCACCTACCTCTGTTTACTCACAGGCCTCTTCAGTATGTCACAACATTTACATGCATTTGGTTTTGCTTCAATTTGTATGTGTTAGATAAGAGAAAAAAGGGACAGAAAATTCAGTAAAAGAAAAACTCCCCCAGCAATTGACAACCCCACTCACACCCCCCACACACAAAACCTCCAAAAAAGGGGAAAAAAATGCCCAGCTGATGGCCATTCATGGCAGAAAAACAAAAAATCAAACCGGAACTATGCTTTTAGCTTTTAATTCTAGCCCCAAATGTTTCCAGCTGCTCACATAATTATTACCTTTTAAAGTGTATGAAAATGGCACGTTAATTCAAACAGCCACTCTTTCTATCTTTCTCTTTTTCCTCCACTCGCCTCCCCCTCACCACAACAGGTAAGCTCTGCTGCTCAAAGGAGGTCTTCTTTCTACTTGTAATTTAGCTTAGAAAGCCTCTGGCCTGCCCAGCTTATTCTTAGCCAAACCTGTGTTTCCTGTCAGGGAGGAAGGAGGTGCACCTTGTGCACAGGGAGCGGAACAATGTGCTCCTGTCCCAGGTTCTTCGGCCCCCTGTGCTGTCTGTCAGCCTCGGATTGTCATGCAGGCCCTCCTGCAGAAACAAAGGGGCTGATGGGCTTTGTGGCTCACCAGGACCCCAGTATTGTTATTTGGGTCCCTGGGAGTGTTTGTTCTAAGGACCTTATCACTCATATCGTTCTGGTACAGGTAACTAACTTGGGGATGTTAGTTTTGTGAAGTATATGTATGTATGTATGTATGTATGTATGTATGCATGTATGTGTAAAGCATACATCTTTATTGTAGTGTATATTTACTGTAATTTTAGTGGATAATCACAATTGCCAGTTGCAAAGTCATGATAGGTAATACACAGAAAACACCAGATTACTGTTAAAAAAATAATACCTAACAACCAAAGCTACATACAGTTGAGGGACAAATTAAAAGAAAAACCAAAGTGAAGTGTGTTATTAAGGTATTGTGCTGGCCAATCCACCAGACAGCTTCAAAATGTCTTAGCAGAGATTCACATCTTTGGAATTGAAATAGAGATCACTTCCAGATTTATTTCCAATCAGATTTTAAATCAGTGTTTTGATGATAGTGTTGAAGAGCGCTTTAACTAGGTACAAGATCTGATGATTGTGAAGGCCATAGCATATGATGTAAATAATTTTTATTTTGATCAAACCATTAATGCCCTGTAGATGTGTATGGAGTCATCCTGGAAAGTGGCCACGCCCATCAGGATAGAAATTCATTATAGGATAAAAGTGGTCCGTTAGAAGAATGTTGTATTGGGTTGCAGTGATACTTCATTCTAAGGGAAATAAACACCCCACAGCATAAACGAGCCACTGTTTTTTTCCCTTTAATTTGTCCCCGATATGTATATCAATAGTAGCATAAGCTACTACATTGGTATGTGCTTAACTTCAATCACAGAATGATTTCTGATGATTTGAACACACATTAATATCTTTAACATTAAACTGTTAATAAATGTTAGCTAAAATGAGGAAATCATTCCTGCAAATGCTGCCTACCTGGTAATCCACCATCCAACTGACACACACTATATAATTAAAATTGTCCTTCGGCCATTTGTAACTTCTCATATAAGACGGCATCTCATGAACCTGCAATTATGAAGCCAGATTGAATTTCTCCATCAAGCACCCCATACATTTCCCCATCAATCTTAGTTCATGCCCATGTCAAGAGTATGAGTCAGTGGTCTGCTGTATATGTGTGTAGGAGTAAAGATGATTGCATTTTGACCGTATGCTTCCATGTGTCATTGTGTGTTATTGTTCGTTCTCTGAGTGATGGATAGCACTCAGACTCTACTGGATAGAGCTGTTGGCCTCCTGGTGCATCTCTTCATATTGTCCTGCCCCATGTGACAATTAGCCACACATGGGTCTGACACTTATCACCTGTTAGTCGGTCTCATTGGTATGAGGACGGCACTCGGTATTAGCCCAGCCCTTATTTAGACACTGGCAGTACATGATTTCACTGTATATCTAAGATTATTTTGGAACAAAAGAACATTTTAGACCCTTTAACCCAACATAAAACCATTACTTTAATTTATTATCGCTGTGGCTTCTAATCGCGTATGCTTGTAAACAGGATTATAATCCCCTCCAAATAGGATTAGTAGCACCTTCTTAGCTATAGTTAAATGTAAGTCATTGCATGTTATCTCCATCACATAGACATGCTAATTCAATGGTCTTCAGTAGGTTCAAAGTCATAGCTGCAGTCTGTTCATCCATGTGCTACTGTATCAGGGATCGTTCCTAAAAGGGAACATCTGTTGGTGCTTTGCGCTGTGCTCTAACCCGGCTGAGGGGAGCAGAGCTAGACGAGGTGACTGACAGCTCCTCTGACCATGTTGGGACTGGCAGATGCGGAGGTGTCACCATGATGATGAATTGTTTACAATCACCTGTCTGCCGCGTCCTTCGGTATCAAGGGGATAAGCCTGCCTGATGAAGTGTTTTGTGTGTGTGTGCGTGTGTGAGAGAGAGATTTCTGTTGAGGGGGACAGGCCCAACCGACAGGAGCAGGGTGGTGGCAGTGCCACGGGGTTGACACTATCTTCAGGCACATGTAGGAACAACTGCGGCAGGCATGTTAAACACTGCTGTACTCACGTGCGGCGCTCGTGTGTGTGGGGTCGTGTTTTAGCAAGAGCAGGCTTTTCCCCATGCTGTGTATGTATGTGTGTGTGCTGCTTCCATGTGCTGCCGTTGGGCTGCAAGTGTTATGCATTCTGAAGTGTAATTAAATCCTTTTGTATGAGGGGAAGTGTTTCTGCAAAAGTAGTGTATTTTCTTCTACTTTTTTTACCCTGTATTCCTGCTGGGAAAATGAGCATCTTAATGAGCATGTTGTTTACCCACTATCCCAGAACATACAATATTCGGAAATATTTGATTTGATTAAAAAAAAAAAAGGATATCCAGGCTTGGCTGCATGATTTATACGAGACGATGATTTTAGCTGGATAACTTTCTACTCTGGTCTCATATCACTGACACAGAGGAAGACGCATACGTGCCATATCCACCCACGCATTCCTCTAGAATGAGCACAGGGAGCTGTAAGTACTCATAATTACGCATATATTAAGCACATTTAAATATAAAATTTAAGACAACAAACCAAAGTAAATGAATTGCGCTATTTATAACAGGGGGTTAGATAAAAATATGCTTGCTTATGAGATTTTATTATTTTTTATGTCTCTCATTGTTACAGCCACCTTGAATCTTCCACATCTTTCATTTGTCGTACTTGTATTCACTTGCACTGCTGTTATTATCGTTATATACCAAACACTACCTCTCCTTTCATATCAATGTTGCCAAGTGTCCCCTGCACACCCACACCTACCCACCACACATGTACACACATGCACAAGCAGAAGCATAGCACGGATATGTAGACAGGAGCTTTCTCCAGTGCTAGAGGACTCAGCCATCTGTGGTCTAGTGCTCAGCAGTGTCTGCATTACATAGGCCTCCTTAGTAACAAGCTCTATGATGCATTGCAACCTCATTGACTGAGAAGCAGCATCATCAAAATTGTTCTGGATTGCCATGGCAACGGAGACCTAAAAAAGTTCATCTTTTTATGGCCTGACTCAGTAATAATGAAGTGTGTGTGTGTGTGTGTGTGTGTGTGTATACTAGCACCAAAACAACGACTAGCCTCTTTACACCACTACTCGTACACGTAAATCTGTGAGGGGAACAGAGAGAGGCCAGTATGAAAGCGCTCACAGAGCGAGGTATTATCTGTGGATTACTGCGACACATGCTGAATGACCGGCCTAATGCCTGTAGGTTTAGCCTCTATGAAATGGGTCTAAATAATTAGCTGTTAGCAACACATAGTGGATTTGGAATTTGAATTGAGGATCAGATGAGCTTTGAGGAAAGTTGTGGCAGCTGAGAAAAGCCATCTGACAATTGTCCTCAACGATAGCCGCATGCTAGCTAGCGCTAACTTGTAGTTGTTGCAGCATGGAAGAAGGACTGCCAAACTATAAAAAAAAATCCTGCCCATAGACACTGGGATTTAAAAAGAAAACAGCATTAATATTCTTATAGGCAGCCTATGAAAGCTGGGATTTATTGCTTTTCTAATCATCGAGAGTGTTGTTAGCCATGGTGCTGTGTTGTGGCCTCTGTCGTACACAGCTGCGCTAATGTAATTCGGCTGAGATGAAAGGAAATGGCTGCTTAGTGAAGTTCAGTGTTGCTGTGAAACACGGACGGAAAGGAGCCAATTAGATCTGCTAAAGTGACATGATGAAGCAGCAATACTGCGTGTGGTTTTCTTTAATGGCTGGAGCCGGCTCCGACGCTGGATCTCTTTAATGGCTGCCATATGCAGGCTTTTGGGTAGGCTGGCTTCCCGCAAGATGTATGCTTGTGTTTGGTGGTGTGTGGGATGGTTAGTTTCTCTTATCCTTGATTTACTTTCTTTAATATCAGCCATGAACCCTCCTGAGGATCACAGAGAGCTGAGGGGTCAGACAGACTACAGTCGTGGATTATGGCGCAGTATTAGGCCCAGGTTAATTTAGAAACAAGTAAATAAATATATTATTAATAAATATATTCACTAACCTGTGTGCATTCATTAACTCAAAAAACATCCCAGAAATAAATATAAAAAGGCATAAAATAATAATGAGTGATAAAAGACCTGGTTCTTATGTTAAAATGCTTCAGGAAACACAGTCTTCATGACAGCGAGCAGAATAGTGGTTATGTGCTGCTTATGTGGTTCATTTACGGATGTTTTTAGACATTGTAGGAAGGATTATTATAGCTTGTATTTTTATATCTTCAAGGGGATGTCCCAACACAAATAGAAATATCTGACAGTTTTGACCTTGTGGCAACATTTGGCTGGTTAGAAAGAATGTTCTGATTATTTGTTCTTTTGCTGTTTGTTATTTAATTAAAAAAAACACAAACAAAGTCCTCACAAAGACTGCAAGACAGATGTGTGTGTGCTTGTGCGTGTCCATATGTGTGTATTTGTTTGTGGAATCAGAACTTTATCTTCCATTTCCCATGTGAATCCCATTTAGATGCAGGTGATAACATAACCCTTACATTGAGGTCATCAGTTCTCCTACCCCGTTGTGCCTATTGGGCCAGAGTTGATCATGAATGTGAGTGAGGCTTTTAATCCTTCTGCTCTCCCCTGGAAATGGAGATGTAATGACATTTGCAGCTGAAAGGAGTTCATTCACAGTTTGTACAGTTTAAGGATGCAAATGAAGTGTTCTCTCATGCTGCATGGCCCAGAGGTACAGCCAAGAAAGCAGCAGATTTGCAAGGATTAGTTCTACAGGTTCCCTTTCTTATGGTAAGATCCCGTGCTGAATGGGAATAGAGGGAAAGGTGAGGGGAGGAAACGGACCGGTGGTGGTGGTGATGATGGTTGGGAGGCGGGGGGTTGTCAGATATTCCCAACACTGCAGTATTTCAGGTGTACATCAGAGTGTTAGTGGGCACATCATGGTTTCACTAACAAACACGTACACACATGGGCTCTCACTTGCAGTGTGACATGTGTGTTTGTTTGTGGCTATTGGCTGTGAAACACCTGTTCAGGGTGTGAGAGCAGCCCCGGCGGCCCCCTCCTTGTGCCCTCGTGGTTTGTTTGTGGTAAACAGAGGCCTGTGAGGGAGAAAGTGAGTGACATTTGGGAAAGCCTGGACTTTTAATTGTGCTTAATTTGTCAAATGTCACAACATTGCTCACTGGAGGGCTTTTTCTTAAGCTGTTAAGGACAAAGGCAGCAACTTTGTAATTTTTAGTTTTAGTAAGTTTACTGCTTCTGTTTAAGTCTGACTTTACCAATTGTCATTTGAATTTTTTAGAAGTAGATGAATAACATGCATTTTATTAAAAAAATTAACGAACTGCATAAGACATATATGGGATACACTATTATTATTATTATTATTATTATTATTATTATTATTATTATTATTACCGAATGGAAAAATTAAAGTGTTACAGAATCACAATAAAAATAAAAATAAAAATAAATAAATAACATTACATTATACAGATGGTAGACAAATTGACTCTCTTATGCTTTGGGGGTGTTTATTTATTTTGCAGGCATGGACAGCCTTCACTTGTCCCCTTAGAAAGAAGCATCACTACAACCCAATACACCATTTTTCTGACTGATCACTTTTATCCTATAATGAATTATTTCTCTCCTGATGGGCATGGTCACTTTCCAGGATGAATCCATACACATCCACAGGACATGAGTGCTCACTCATGTTTTGATCAAAGTAAAAATGGTGTGAATCGTATGCTGTGGCCTTCACCCTCATCAGATATCAACCCACTTGAGGACCTAGGAGAGATTTTGGAGCCATCATCAGAACACGAACTGACTGAAAATCTTTAGGAGGAATAGTGTTCATCACTCCAGTTTAATTCCAGAGATGTGACCCTATGCTTATACACATTGAAGCTGTTCTGGTGGATTGTGTCAGCCCAATACTTTACTAACACACTATACATTGGGTTTTCCTTTAATTTGTCCCATATCTATCTATCTATCTATCTATCTATCTATCTATCTATCTATTCACATACTCATATAAATATTCTGGATATAAATGCATGAAATGTGCTTGTGGAGAAAGCAGTTTAAAGGTTTAAGCAGTCTACTTATGTATGACTTCATTCTGTATTTTATTTAGGCATAACCACTAGGTTTGACATTCACATAATGTTTAACTGTAGTCCACTCAGTAAATGCATGACCTCCTTTTTATGCCATTTCTTTCCTAAGTGTAGAGGCAGAGGAGGCAGGCTGCAGGCTACAGCTCCAATCACTGAAAGTAAATGGTCACTGTACTGAGCAGTGCTCCTCATGACATACATCATATTATCGCATTTTCCCCGCTCTATGTCTTGCCTTTCAGTCTGGGCTCTCCTCAAGGTGTCAGCCTGTAATTAAGTGTCCCCTCTCCTGCCGTCGGACTGAGCAGGTTCGCTCTGGCTAATGAGGGTGGGGGGACGGCATGATTGCTGCTACATGAATCGGCAGCACGCGTTCCCAGCAAATACGACTCCCTGGCAAATCCAGCTCCCCTCACATGCCGAGGAGCCAGTCCGGGGTATTAGGGTGTGATTCGCCCTCTCCCAAGAAAATAGCAGGGATATGAGTCTAAGTTAATGAATCTGTTTCATTCCGCTCTCCCGAGCACACAGGCCCACATGCATATACACACACACACACACACACGATTGTGTGAGCGTGCTCAGCTGCCATCTGATATGCTTGAGTTGTAAAGTTAAAGCCTTCATTATCTCGGCAGGCAGCAGAAGGTGTCACCTTCATTGCTTCTGACACACGCTTCTCTAGTTGTAGAAATTAAAGGTCAAGGTCAGTGCCATGCCCCTGTGTGCATGGGGGATGTGGTCAAAGCTTGTCCACTGCACCAGCCACACCCACCCACACACTCATATGAACACTGATGTTCATGTCTGTCATGACCCTGACTATCAGCGTGTCTTTGTGTGTTCAGGTAGTCAAGATCTTCATTCGTCTCTGAATCTCAGATCCTATTTTGATTCCATTTCCTCCAGACTGTACAAGCTTAGGACAATCAAAGGATTGTGTAAATATATTTGGGGAGTATTTGTGTCTGTGTATGCAGGTTTGCACTAATGGAGGATGTTTCTCAGACATTTAAAGCAGGTAATGATGCCCCGGTACAGGCAAAGCCCCTTCCGGGGGCCATGGTTTAAGATGGTTGCAGGCAATGGAAAAATTGCCTCAGCCATTTTTATGCCCTGGGTTCCTGTTGTTAAAGCCACAACTAGCAACAACGATGATTTGAACTACCCTGCAAATGTGTGTGTACACGTCTGTGTGTGTGCGTGTGTGAGTTGGTGTATCTGAATAGAGGCCTGTTTAAGAAATGCCCGCCTCCTCCAGTAACTGCTCGATCAGCTTTTTCTTCTCTCCCATTTTGTCTTGAGAGGACCTAATTGTGTGCATTTCGTAACTTTAACACTTCCTGACTCAAATGCCGTTAATATGGTGGCCCTGAGAGCTCAGCACACTGCCACTTGTCAAAACACATGCAAATAGACAAGACAGAAGCACATTAAGAAAACATCTTTATGTATATGACAACACATACACAGCATTTAAAATTGAGCCACAAATTCACATTTCGGAATAACACACTGAACAAAAACAGGAAGTGTTTCCAGAGGACACTTAAAAGTTATGGACATAGTCTAGACATGCTTGTTTTTTTGTGATTCATGACATTGTTGAATTCAGCTATCAGTAAAATAATAAGCAAAATACCAAAGGTAGGTTAACAGCAGATATCTGCAATAATATCTGAATCACACAATCACATTGATAATCCAAACACACTTACATTTTATCCATTTTAGCTCACCTCTGACAGATAACCAACTTCATAACGTCATGAGTCACACAATGTAATGTGTTGTCTGAGTTTGCAGCATGTTTTCTGAAGGCTGCACATGTTTAGTCTATTAATCTGCTTGTGTTTTGTCTATTTGCATGCATTTTCGTAAATTCCAGTATATTGAGCTCTTAAGGCCACCGTACATCTAAGACACGAGTAACCACATATAACCGTTATGGAATGGGAACAAAAAAATAAAGACACACGTTCACCAGAATGCACACTTGCACCCTCCTGCAAGACACACAAACACACACACACACACAAAATCAATACAGAGAGGCTTAAAACAAGCTAGGAAAGGTAATCTCACAGTGAAATTTGGAGATTTTAGCCGTGCCTGGTCCTAGCACTCTGCCAATTTTCCATCAGGAATCTCTCATTAGCAGATGTTTTTTAGTGAAACACAAACACACACACATTCACACGCACACTCTCACATCCACACCTTGATGTTATCTAGTGAACCATAAGTTTAACGAGTGCTTATAAGATCAGACAGGTTAATAAAAGGGAATTACCTTTTCTGCCAGTCTTCCCTGTTTAGGCAATCTGGACTTTTTCTTTTTACTGGTTTCTTTTGTTTTGGTTTGGTTTAAATGTGATTGATATATTACATTCTTCATCAAATAGGTTGGAAAAAACATTTCTTCAATATGCATTTAGCTTAATTCAAGCCAGTATTACTGTTTTATATTGTACAATTAACATTCTTTAGACGAAAGTATAGACAGTTATGGTTGCTGCAGGTAACAGTGTGCCTTTGACATGCTCAACTAGACATCACACTTCAAGAGTTCTCAGGTTTCATTTTAATGTTTCTGGATCTGCCTTCACTGCTTCTGACATACTTACCAGCTGTAGCCCACCCTCAGACATTATCTGGCACACTCTTCCACTGTATGCTTTCTACACACTCCCTAACATTTCTTCCTTCATTAACAAAGCTGTCACTCTCTGTCTAGCAGAATGATTGATTTATCACCTTTTGTAACATTCAGCGGGAAGTAAACCGTTCCCAAGCCTTATAAAAGTGATCATGGTTGAGGAATAGAGAAGTTTCTTTCCAATGCTGAATACACTGTGACTTGCATAGCAACAAAGCTCATCATTTACACCATACAGCACTGGAGCAAGGAGGGAGAAAGGACACTCCGGAGGCCGCTGACTTGGAGCTTTTCGTCAGGCTTGCTGAATGTCCTCGCTCAGCTAACCTGCAGCAGTCCCGCAACCAGCAGCAGCTTTGCTCCAAAATCAATAGAGGAGCTGCTCCCCCTGCTGTCTGCATCCTGCTATAGCTGACCTTCCCTTGGGTAATGCATACAGCTCCCAAGATAACTGTGAGTGTGTGTGTGTGTGTGTGTGTGTGGGGGGGACCTCTTGAGAGCACATGGTTGATTTCCATGAGGAAAAACATATATTTTTAAACAAACAAACAAAAAATTATCTCAAAAGTTACCTTTAAATTAGTTAAAGTTAACCCTGGGGTTAGGTTTAAAGTTAACCCTGGGGTTAGGTTTAGGCACAGCATTAAATGGAAAGTCAATGGAACAGTCAATGGAAAGTTAGAAAGTCCTCACAAGAATAACAAGACCAAACTGTGTGTGTGTTTTGTTTGGGGGTGGGGCACCAAATGTGGTTAAGGTTTAATTAGCTGAAGTAAGAATTATGTCACTGGAAAGTCCTCACATGTATAACAAAACAAACATGTGTGTGTGTGATTGAATGTGTGCTGCAATTATATTCTAAATTTAACACAACAATTTGACACACACACACACACATTCAGTCCATTCCTTTACTTTTGCTTGTACATCCCTTCCCTCTTCTTCTCCATCCCCTTCTCCTAGTCTCTCTCCTTCTTTCTCTGCAGTAAACATATAATGGCTGTCGAGAGAATCTGTACTATGGATGGTATTCATTTGACAGCCGCCTAAATCAGAGGGGTCAGAGAGGCTATAAAAACAACCAGTAAAGACAATCCAGGAGACGGAGGGCTGATCTCAGGGCTTACCGGCTGGGACTGATCACTGGGATCACTGCTTGGTTTCATAACCATTCTCACAGTATGAGTGCTTGTAGTGACCTTAGTCCCCAAAGGCAGGTCCAAGTTCAGCTGTACTATTCTGAGCTACGGCTTCTACAGGATACTGAGGAGGTGATGAGGGCAATGGGGGGAAATGAGCTAAGCTCCGGGTTTATTGCCTTGCTGATAGGAGGCTCCTAGTTCTGTTCGTTTCCTTTAAAATTCTTTAAAATTTAGTCATGAGTTTAGTCATGTTGCTGCTCTCCTTATTCCCCAGATTGTGAAAGAGCTTCCAAGGAAGACTATGAGTTTACTATTTCTGCTGAGTCATGTGTTTTATGTAGTTTAATATTATTTATTTAGGATGGCTCATCTTATTTCTGATAAAGAAATATCCTTTTTTTCTGGGAAAGAGGTTGTATATGAAATATAGTAGGTTGAAGTGATTGAGGCCTGTGTATGATGTCTGAGAGAGAGAGAGAAAGAGAGAATAAAAATATTGACTTATGATGCACTAAGGTGAGTTCAATGACATGAGATCTGCTGCACATTTTCTACATGGCCTGTGAGACAGCTGTTGTTAGGTGTAATAGTTATAAAGTCTTATTTTCCTAACCTGAGTTAATCAGCCACAGTGGTATTTGTTAAGAAGGACTTGTGTGTGAGTCTCTGAGTTGTTAATCTCACACTAATGCCTGTGCTAACACTGGGGCCTGTGTTCACACTGGGGTGCTGCTAGCCCCTGGTACGGATGCCCCCATCACCTGGTTCCCAAGCCTGGCAAGCTGTCTGTATAGGCTAATGCAGGGTGGTCCTATGGGCCAGACAGAAAGGCAGTCTGCAGTAAATAAGGCTCAGCATGCCTGGGGTTCATGTTTACTCTTTCAGAGAGGTGGCCATTAGAGCAAACAACCAACTTTGCTTCATGTTAAAAAATCAGTCCCAGCTCCATTCACTGTTGTTTGGTTCACTATGCATCAAATCAGGGAGCCGAGATGACACTGCCGCCCTGCTGTCCACATTATCATATTATTATGCCCACTCAAATGCTCTCATGCACACGCAAACACAATATATACATCAACACACTGAACCATATCTCTTTACATACTCTCGTATTCTTTGTTAGAAGCATGGTGAGAAAGCTGGATGTTGTGTGAGGCAGAGAACAATTTAGTGGCATTTAGAGATAAAGTCCTGGCCCCGTTATTTATCTAATCCAATCTAATCTCTGCCTTTATTTTTAATTTTCTCTCTTCAGTGAAGAGGCTAGTGTTAATGAGTTTGCTTATCTCTGGTCATGAATGGCTGAAGTTCTCACAGTGCCTGCATTTCAAATGAAGCCTAATTGGATTGTTGAAAAGAAAAACAAAGAAAACGGGAAAAAGAGAGAGGAATGCCACCAAATTCTGGATAATTGATAACAGGGAGTGGAGTGGAGTTTGACGGGAGTGTACCATGGTCACAGCTGAGAGAACACAACAGAGAGAACATGGTCATGGTCAAGTCAAATGGTCAACCCACCTGGTCAGAACAGTGGCACAGCATACATGCTGAATCATTTTTATAACAAAATTTTGGAATATTATTTATTTATTTAATTCTTTTTATTGCTGATTTTGCAATCTTTTTTTTGTAAAGATGTCAAATACATCATCACAAGAGTATGCATAAAATTACAAACATATTTATATCAATTAAAATGAATGTCCAAATATATTGTTTAAAAGACTACTGCATATGTCAGTATTCCTTATATATTTTATATAAATAATATGCCTAATCCTGTATGTCGTGAACATACCAATCAGGCCAGATGAAGCGATTCGATAATGAAATATTGGTCTTTTCTATTTTATATCTGGAAGGAACAAGGGCATGGGAATTATTAATAACCCTTTGTTCTCTGTCACTAAGCTGACACGTTTACAAATTAGCACTTCTCGGTGGACTGAGAGCTGCTTTAGGGTTGCGATTTTCTCAAGCAGTCTGATGTGTGAAAGCATTCCAGAGGGCAAAGCATTAGTAATAATGAATAATGGCATTTGTTGCTTAATGAATGAATGTCTGAGTGCATGGCTTTAAAAAGGTTTTCAAAACTGCTCAATATTTGGGCACTTAGAATGTGTAGCTGCTGTGATTTCATCTTCAAAGACCGTGGATTTAGGTAAAAAAACATAGGAAGTTTGCCGTCGTGATTTAGCTTTGCTTTGCATTGGATTGTTTCTTTCTTCTTCTTTTTTTTCAAGGTTTTGACCAAGCAGAGCTTGTCTCTGGTGCATTTGTGGCTGTGATGTATAGATTAATTAATTAAGCACATTGATTTCTGTGCCAACAACGCTGAGTGTAGATTTTTAATTAGCCCATTCTTGAATGTGTTAAAATCTTGTGTGGAACTGAATGCCTCAGAGGAAAGAACTGTGCATCATTTTAAAATCATCACTAACTAATTTTTTCCTTTGCTTTAAGCTTAGACACTATCCAAAACTTATATTGTGCCTAAATGTTATATTTTTAACACAGGTAAGAATCTTCCATTTATGTTACTGAATTGCTAATAAGCACTGTAATAATTGTTACACACATTTTATCGTGTTATGAATATGTTTTATAGAATTGCAAAGATTTCTCTTTACAGTGCGTGTTAGAAAATGTAAAGTGGAATAGAATAGAGCCTTTAATGTCAGTGTACAAGAACAATGATGTTAGGTTTACATCTCCCATTGTTACATCATGAAAAAACATCTCCCATTGTTACATCATGAAAAAACAATGTATATAGATGTAAATAAAAAGATAATTATGCAACATACAATCTAAAATACAGCATATGTCAGTAGTGCAAATAATAATGTAACCAAATAACCAAATATACAAGTCAGTGTAAGACAGATATAACAGTCAATTTAAATAAATATATGTCTTTGTTAGTGCCACCTTTGACACCTTGAACAATGTCATTCCTGCACAGCTTGCAATCTGAATTGCTAGTGGAAGATCTTCAGCTTTCTTGGCAGTGTTAAGGAATGTTAGGGTATGTCTCTGAAAACCTCAGGACTCTCAGTTGCCTCTCTGCCCTGACACCTCTGAAATTCCCCCAACAGGATCCAGCCATCTCATGTAGCCTTTATAAATATTTCACCATGCCACAACCAAGGCTTAATTCTGTGCATGAGCCGGGCCGGCTGGAATATCTTTGTCACCATATTCACAACTTATATACCATGCATGCTTAGTGAAGCAGTGTGAGTATTGCTGGCTTGGGCGTTAGTGTGTTGAACTGATCTATTTATTTGGTTTGGATGGAGAGTGTTTGGCTCTATGGCTGGAGGAATGTGCAGGGAAGCGAAGGTGTGTCAGTGGGTGTTCCTCATACATATGCTGTGCACTTGTTTCAATAGCCTTGCTATGTAGCTGATTCGGAAAGCAATGCCAGAAAGATCTGTTTGGCATCTCTGAAAGAATAGACCTATATAACCACACGCTGACTGGTCCACTGGCTGTGTGCAGCTGTTTTGTGTAGGATTTAACAAACAAAATCTGGCCCACGTGATAACAGTTGATGTGGACCGAGGGTAGATATGTATATATAACCTGCTTTTTCAGAATCTGTATACTGTAAATCCATTTAATACCCATTTTATACAAGGCAGCATGACTGCATGTTTATGTAACACATATGATTTCTCATCAGTAATTACCAACCTCTATGCAGTCCAGTTCCTAGCTGCTCTTCACAATTCCCTCATCTTAGAAGTCTCTCACACTACACTTTCCTGGCTTTTTATTTCCCATTGATTCTTTGGGCTGCTGAGCACTGAGGCTTCTGGACCTCCTCACCAGGGCATTGCTGCCTTTCATGTTCCCTAAGTCCAGAGCTGTATTCTTTTGATGCTAATGCACTGTTTGTTTTTAGTGCATAGCTGATCTGGAAGTCAGTTAGAGAGAAAACTTTTCCATCTTCTGTCCTCATTTATTTTCAGCATATGGCTGAGAATTGCCTAATCAGATTGCAATCAACTGACCCAAGCCAATTTGCAAATATATTGAATAAATGGTCTATCAGCTGAACACAATTTTTCTGTCAGTGCATCTTGTGTCAGGAGAGTAGAGACAGAGAATAACCCAGCAACATTAGTGTTGACCGATTCTATGTGTCTGATCAAAGAAATGTCTGAAATCGTCATCAGGGCTCCACTTTTTTACCCAATTGAAAATAACCTATAAAATGAATGAATGTATTCAGCTTTTTAATGACTTCATTGTTAGCTTGATCCAGCTTGGGTTGACTGTGGATCTGTTGCTTATTCCCATAATATTGGGCACAATATGGGAATACACCCTTGAGGAGAAACCAGTCCATTATAACTCACAATGCACACCTACAGGGGATTAACTGATACTAGTCCACCTACTGACATGTTTTTGAGGGGTGGGAGGAAACCTTATGTAGACTCAGGGAGAACATGTTGTACAAAGAGTAACCAAGTAACCCAAATTCAGGATCAATCCAGTAACCCTAGAGCTGTGACACAGCAATGTTATCCTGACCCAAATTGAAACTTCTACAAGTAATTGGAGTGCTCACTCCTGCCTGTGTTCAGCATTTCATTGTATTATTTGAATGCTTTCCCTTAGACAGCCCCATCACCCCACTACTATAAAGTTACTATAGCCTTCTAGTTGCTGTTCAAACTGCTGTTCCCAGCTTCAAAATCATCAGATTTTTTTTACTTCAATAATAACGTTAAATAGTAATTGAAATCTGTTGTCTCTGATCTCTGAGACAGACATGCATGACTTCGCTGAAGGGTAGAGTGAGCAAGATCATTTCTTGTACACAGAAAAATGCCTGAAGTGTATTTTTAATTACCATGAAGAGCATCGGCATCTGTGTTTGTGGAATGACCCATCACAGTACCCTTACCTCATCCATCACCTCTTTTAACAAACAAGCCATAATGGCAGTGTTATCTTTATTGGACCTGCTAGCATTGCTAATTAGAGAGGGTGTTGGACTGTAGCGTTCTCCATTCAGCATGGCCAGCTGCAGTGGCTTTCACCTTGGACAGCTGAAAGACTCCATGTCTAGGCTGCTGCCCTGCCTGTTCGTCCAAAGGACATGAAGGAAGGATGAGTGTGTGGACAAGGATGAGTGCACAGCTCTTCCCTTTCTTTCCATGCATGCTAGGCCAAACACACCTGCTTGTGTTGCTTGTGTCTTCATGGAGGGGCCACCCATTGGCAGGCTAGGCCATTGTGGCTCTCCTTTTGGGGACAGCTGAAGTGGAAAGGCAAAGGTTGGTAGGGGAGGCAGGGATTGCAGCCTGCTTTTTTTTCCTGAGTCCTGCCACAGAGCTTGCCCTCTCTTTCTAACTGTCGCTTGCCCCCTTGCTAATTACTGTGTTATTTACTGCACCCTTTTGTGCACTGGGCTCTGTGTGCTAATGAGAAGCTTTGTATAGTAAAATCAAAGCCATGGCATTCAATGATTCATACATTTCTGTAGTGAAGTCAGGAAGGTCTTCAATCTAGTGGGTGGAGGTTCAGTGGTTCAGCGGATTCCTCAGTGTGTACTCACTGCATTTGTGTTTGTATTCCCCAGTGTGAAAAGAAAGGTCATCCTCAACTTAGTACTCAACTGTTCCAGTTGGCTGAATTCCCAAAGGCTCTCACACACTACACTGTGTGCACCAAATTAATTCAAATCAATTTGGCGATATTTGAATCCCTGGCCAGTACCAGTATCTCTAGTCTGACAAATAAAATTCCCTTACCGTCATTGCCAAATAGCCCATGCTACTGCCCCCTATCACCTTCTAGATGACCCCTGCATTGTTAGGCTTAAGAGACACTGACTTGGCCATACTGTCACTGAGCAGGTCACACTCTATGTGAGGCATTCACAGAGTGGCCTGAGTCACCCCAGGTGGCATCTCCCTCTTGCCCCTACCCTATGACCCTCTCTTGGAGATGGTCCCTGAGATAACTGACCCCCCTCTGGACAGTCTTGGCCAGGTGGCTGCTGACAAGCGCTGACAAAAACAAGAGGTATGCTTCTGGGCACAGCCATCTCTAACATAGATCCTTGATTTGCTGCTGACTCAGCACTGCTGCCCAGGTAGTCCTGACCCAGGAACTAGCCATTGATTTGGACAAGATGGTTGCATAAATAATTGGTTGTGAGAACAATAGGCAATCCGTTGCTAAATCAACAAGTTTGCTCTACCAAGATTGTGGAGGTATTGTACATATATGTTTACAGTGTAAGCATCAGCACAGTATGATACTAGCTGTTAAAATCATATGGAAATAGAGATATGGCAAATGAAGTTCTATATTTTGTTATGGATAATGTTTAGAAGTGTGTCATTCATCAGAATGTCATTTTTAAAATTAGAATTTAGGAAGGAATATATCCGTATGTATGCGTACTTGTGTGTGTTGGTTAGTGCCAGTGGTTTGTTACTGATGGTGCTTGTGCCTATATGTAAGCACAGGTACCACTGATGTTAGTTGGGAAGGCTTGAGAGGGTGTAAGATATTGCTCAGAGTGAGAGAGAGAGGGAGAGAGAGGGAGACAGAGAGTGAGAGAGAATATCTGTTCAGTAGAGTCGTTTTACTTCACTCATGTCCATTTTTCCTTTCACCCGCTCTTGATTTCTCTCTCTCACTTATAGCCGAACCCATGCTGAGTCTCCAGGGTTCCCCACACAAATTTATGTTGATGTCAGCAATGAAAACAGCATCACATCTCCAAATATTTGCCAAGCTGCAGCCTGGCTATTCTCTCTCTTTTTCTATTCACTTCACTTTGCGCTTCTTCTTTCTTTCATGCCCTTTACCTCTCGTTTACCTTATTAATTTCATTAGATGTTGATTTATTATTATAGGAACTATGGTCTGAAATGCAGTGATCATTTCAGACCACATTTCACATTTCAGAAAATGCGTAACATTGCAGGGGAGATCATCGCCCCACAACTGTAATATACCTGTGTGGGATCTGAGGTCTTTGGTGGAAAGAAACAATGTAGCAAACCTTATATGACTATAAATGGGGTATAAACAACTAATTTATTAATAAAGTATAAGACTAATAAAAATCTTATTAGAGTGGATCCATCAAGGAGCAAGAGTTGATGTCAACATGGGAAAAAGACTATCTATCTATCTATCTATCTATCTATCTATCTATCTGTCTGTCTGTCTGTTTATCTAAAGTGCATACTGTACACTACTAGAAAATGCAATGCAAAAAAGTCTCAGTTTTTTTTTTTTACAATAAATAGAAAATTGTGAAACCTTTTTTTTGTTTTTCACTGCCATGGTCTGGATATTACTTTCATGTTTTGTAAGTGTCTGGTACTGAATCGGTGGTTCATTTATTTATCTTTACAAATAAACATCACATTATTTTTATATCATATTATTTTCTGAATGTTTTTTTCAGTTACAAGTGATTGCAAGTATTGTAATTACATGAATGCAAAGTCCCACTCCATTCAGTATTATACAAAACAAGTCAAGTTTGACCCAAACAAAAAATATCTTTTTTATTATCAAAGAAAAAAAGATTGAAATGAAGGGAGACAAAATCAACGAAAAAAATTGTATTAGTCTTCACTAACTTATTAGCCTTTCTAAACACTGAGCTTTTTTTGTCAAGAAACTTTGTTTGATTGCATATTGTGGTGATGCATGTTTATAATAATCTGACATTAAATACAGACAACTGTGGCAATATATTTAAATAGTTTTATAAAAGCATCAAAATCTGTTCTCCAATAAATGGTCTGGATTGATGTTTTGTTGTTTGATGTTGGATATTGGTTGTCTTTCAAGGAGTTTCCCTCAACATTTGTGCCAAAGCATGTACTGCACTTCCTGGGTTTTGTATGCAGATTTCAGGAATAAGAAGAACTGTACTGAACTGAACTACAGAAAATCTGGCCACGAAAAGGGAGACGCTTGGTTTTCATTGATCTATCAGTGGTGTAGGATAGACAAGTTATATTGTCACTGCAGGGAAAAAAGTCTGATGATGACAAGTTGAAAGTCACTCAAGCCCACATCTCAAAACCAACCCCCCATTTTTGGGTTAAATATGATAATAAATATACTATATTTGTTTAATGTAAGAGATAAGTAATACAGTAGTACAATAAGACATTATTTAGTTTTATATAATAAGAGAGAACATAAATTAAAGAAATTACTTTCTTTTTAGCTAGTAGTGTCTGATGGGTGACAACTGGTAACTAGAAACTTATTTGTTAGGTCTGTTGTTTTTTTATGTTGAGATTAAACACTAAAGAAAATGTTGGTAAAAGCTGGTCATTTAAAATCAAGGGGTATTATTAGAAGGGGCAGTATTTAATTTAATGTCATTTAATTTTATTTAATTCTTTTTATGGCAAGAAGGTCCAAGAAGGTCCTGGGCTTGATCCTCGGGCAAAGTAGTCTGGGTTCTTCCTTTGTAGACTTTGTATGTTCTCCGTCTGTCTGTGTGGGTTTCCTATGGGGACTCCAGTTTCCTCCCACAATCCACAAACATGTATGTTAAGCAACTTCGTGCTATTAAACACCACCCTACCTCCCACCCCGATTGATGACGAGAATTATAATTTATAACCTGAAAAAAATAAGTGAAATACTAACCTCTCCTGTTTTGAATGTAACCACGATGTAAAACATGACGTTAAACCCTTAAATAAATACATTTGACTTTTTATGTAGGAGAAATTGAGGGTTGTTTGATATATACACAGGAAATGTGCCAGAACGCTTTGTATGCCCTCCAAACAGCCTCCTTCTTCAGACATGAAAATGTTATCTCCCATCTCACCCATGCTTTAGGTGAGTGGTGGTGTTCAGAGGTGTAGCTGGTGGTCTCCTTCACTGGGTCCATCTCCCCTCAAAGCATCATCATTGCCTGAAGACCAGTGATAACAGCATACCTGTTCTTACACTGACCAGGACCAGGCTTTCTCAGCCACACTTTAGAGGAAGGGTGGCTGTGAGTTTAAGGTATTAGAACTAAAGCCTTTTCCTGTCCTGCTCCAGATGACCTTTCCTTGGGCCCAGATTTTTGAATAAGTGGCATTTTGTGGTGATCTAAATCATAAATTCTGAGGAAAGGAGCACAGTGGGTGTCTGGCCACAAGGCCCAGCACTGCATGCACATGCGTATTTGTGTGTGTATGTAAGTATGTATGGGCATGCAGCGAGCAGGGGTAGTGTTTAATGCTTAATGTAATCTACAGCAGCTGCAGAGATGGAGAATATATAATTATTTTTGTGGGCTGACTACAGTGGTTGTGGGGAGTGCTGTATATGCAGTCTGGTATAGAGATTGAAACAGGGCTGGACATGGCATGACTGTTCCCCAGCATCCTTCCTTAATCAGGCTCCCTCCACTGCCCTGTATACCTATTCCTGCTGCTCCCACTAAGGGGTGACTGAGCAAGGATGAGGAAGTGTTTTATCTACTTGGTTCTTATCTACCTGAGTGCCCTGGGTGCAGCTGTCAATGTCTGATTGAAGAAAAAGACATACTTTCCTTTTGTTGTAGCTAAGATAATAAAATATACATATAGCTAAGCACACACACAGTGTCTATACATTATGTATGTACAATATTTCTGGAACAGAGTGATCACAGGAGATTAATTGTGGGTGTTTGAATATGATTCGGAGACAAAAAGACAAAGTGCTGAACGGCACACAACAACATCACCTCACCCAAAGAAAGCTTGCATTAGCAAATCAAAACTCAAACCCTTCGCAAGGGAATTGTCTATAAAACAAATCATACCAGAAGGCCAAACAGTAAATGGAACATTTTACCATGGAGTTTTGGAGTATTTGAGGACGAGGTTTTTTGATGTGTGCGCCATCTGATCGCTCTCATCATGGAGCCTCCATCATGATAATGCACAGTCACACTTCACTGGCCGTGAGAGAATTTTTGGCTGAAAAAAAAAAAATTTCAGTCATTCCACATCCACCCTATAACTCAGACTTGGTTCTGTGTGATTCTTCCTCAAGATTAAAACACACCCCAGTGCGTAAGCCCTACGGAATGCGGTAATTTCATTCGCATTACTTTCAAGACAGACCTTGTATTTCTGACTTATTTACAGGTTTGCTTATGTGTGACTCGAGGATGGAAAGCAGACAGTTGACAAACAAAACAAGACAAACAAGATTTCAATTATGTACAGATTCTACACACACATCTGGACTGTAACTGGGCTGTAACTAACTGTAATTATATATATACATATATATATAAATTTCTGCAGATATTTAAGTATATCTTTTACAGGGGACAACTTTGACACAATGAAGCGTGTCAAAGTGTGCAGTTTATATAACACTGTAAATGTATTCCCTCAAAATAAATCAATATACAGTCATTAATGTCTAAACCACCGGCAACAAAAGTGAGTACACCCCTAAGTGAAAGTTCCTGAAGTGTTAATATTTTGTGTGGCCACCATTTCCAGAAGTGCCTTAACTATCCTGGTCATGGAGTTTACCAGAGCTTCACAGGTTGCCACTGGAATGCTTTTCCACTCCTCCATGACGACATCATGGATATTCGATGTTCGGATATTCGAGACTTTGCACTCCTCCACCTTCTGCTTGAGGATGCCCCAAAGATGTTCTAATGGGTTTAGGTCTGGAGACATGCTTGGCCAGTCCATCACCTTTACCCTCAGCCTCTTCAATAAAGCAGTGGTCATC
>JAOTRJ010000051.1:25718688-25737149 GCA_028564905.1 Leptodoras praelongus | reverse complement strand
CGCCCCACCCGGGGATCGAACCCGGGTCCTTCTTGCTGTGAGGCGACAGCGCTAACCACTGCGCCACCGTGCCGCCCATTACTATAAATGTAGTCACAAATAATTTTTTTGCTATTGTATTACTGCTATCTGGGATTATTACCATCACACTGCTCTCACTCAGATTTATACTGTAAATATACTATAAATGTCCAAGATTTTGTGGATAGTTTGTAGATATACACGTAGGCCCAAATTTCTAGAAGGCATTTAACATCTGTTCATTCCAACGCTTCTATTTCCAGTACTTACAGTAGCTGACACTGAATGTGCATATGTTTTCTTGTGGATTACTGTAAATGTATATTCGTACCTACAGCAAACTGATCTACAAGATAATGTATATGTATACACCTATTACAGGAAATATCTTACACTCACTTTATTTTGACTCTGCCCCTATTCAGGTGCATATCAAATACCTTAAAGCATGACCCACACTTCATTCCACCTTTTTTTAATCAATGGATCTAATGAGTAACTCTTGACTTTCAGTAGTGTGTGGCTTCTGCTTGGTTGGAAAGAAAACCTGTACGCACACTTGGTCCTTCTCAGATAAGATTGGACACTACCGCCTTAAATCATGATCTGCCTAAAATAAGGGGTGGAGTCAAAATCAAGTGAACCTGACAACCATGATCTTGTCCTAATGAGACAGGTGTGAAACTGCCCTTAGGAACAATACCTCAGGTAGCTGCTATGGAGATGAGATTGAACTCTCTGAAGATGTACAATCAGTGAACTGTCTGTCTCCAAGTGTGGTTCACTCAGCTTTCTGATTTTAATTTTTTTTGCTGAGCCTCAGCAGGCCTGTGCGTCACACATGCTCAGTTACTAGATCTTTGTCCACCTCTTTGTTTGTATGGTGCAGTCGATGGTTGTGCAAGGGGAAGCTATCACTTTGGATCTATTTTGGATATTTCACGCCTCCAGCATCCCTTTTCCACAGAAGATAATGAGTCTCATGTACGTATCTGCTGATGTGTGGAGACTGGTGATGAGGTGTGTATGTATAGTATGTGTGTATGTTCTCTTCAGGAACGTATGGTAGGTTAATGGTGGGAGATGAAAGGAGGATGGGTGCTCTGATACAGCTGTGAAGGGCAGTGTGTGTATGTGTGTAGGTGCATGTGTGTGTAAGAAAGAATAATCAATGCTGCATGGATACAAGTCCGTGCATGTGAAATGTGCATGGCTTTTACAATAATTTCACAGACCTTATCTGGATCCTGAGTGAGGTGCCCATGAAATGTGAGTCTATATGTGCATGAGTGTATCTATATGTGTGTGTGACTGTATCTACATATCTATATACAGTATGTGTGTTTTTATTCTGTAAAAATTGATGTTGCCTATGTCTTGTCCACAGATCTTGATACGGTTTTCATTTCTACACCTTCATCTGTCTCAGCTTTTCTGCCTGGATCTACTTGTTATTTTCCATCTCTCTCTCTCTCTTTATCTAGTCCTCACTTATGCACCTGCTACATATTCCATTCAGATTCTATTTCTGACTTTATATTCAAGCAGCGTTTGCTCAACATCATATTTTCTGAAGGAAATGATGAATTGAAGGAGGGAGAATAGAGAAGTATGCACTGGTTGTGTCAGAATGCTCTGAGCAGATAGCAGGGGCCCTCAGCAGGCCTTCGCTCTCAGATCTGCTCTCTATGTGCCCGAGATTAGCTAAAGGAGCAAAAGCTGTATTTCTGGCCCTTGTTCCCTATTATTTAAATGAATAAATCTTAAAATGTGCTATACTAATGTCAGCATAAAATTTAACACAGGGGAGGGTTACTAAAAATACACTGTTTTTTTTTAGGTTTAGGTTTTTTTTTTTTTAGGTTTAATGGATGTTTTCTCCTTCATATCCTTCTTGTTCTATCCCTTAGTGGTCAGTGCTGGCCTAAATGAACACTCTGGCCTCACGTTTCTCTGAAATAGGCAATATTCACTGGGCCTCTTTGATCCCTTTGAGTGTGTCGGGCCTTCTTGTCTGGCCGGTATTTTTAAATCAGCAGGTAGTCACGGGCAAGCTGTTGGAGAGTCAGCATTCTTTAGTCTCGGCTGTTATTCACCCACAGATGGAGCCCTTATGAACTCTGACAGAGGTCATTGCTAAATTGCATATTTTATGAATTTGTATTTTAGTTGGAACCTTTGAAAATATATAGGACCTTAGAGACATTGTAGGGGAAGGCAAAGAAAGACAGTTTGATCTTTTTTTTTTCACCAGTCTTGAGTTCTTATTTTTACGGTGTGTGTATCCAAGGCTAGTAAATACATAATATAAATCTCTCTTACTATCTCTCTTTCTCTCATATATATATACACACATACACATATATATTTAATATATATATGAAATTTAAATGACAAGAACATGTCTTCAATTGAGAATGTGTCTGGAATGCCTTTGGTGTGAAAGACAAATGTTGCAAGAAGCAGGGATTTATTAGCAGACATTTTGGCAAGTGTCCAGCTTTTTCTAGACCAGTCTGATCTGCCTTTTATGTCTCTGACTGTCTGGACAGAGACAACAATAACAATGGCATCTGACCATACTGGAGATGAGACATACCCTGCTGTGCCTTTACAAACATTTCAAAGGAAGAAATCTTAAATATTATTATGTTTTAACCAATGCCAAGGCTATATTCATTAATTAATTTGTTTATTTATTTATTTTTTATTAAAGCAAGCGTCTCCCAAAAGGCAGGAAATAACTTGACGGTTTTAAAGCTTTCTTTTTTTTCCTTTTTTTCCGCTATTAGTGAGTGAGCTGCATTTATCTAAAAGCAGTGCTGCATGTTCCCATAAACATGCTTGTAGTAGCCAAAGAACTAGTTAAGGATAGCATTAAGCTACCTCTCTCTTCTCTTTGATTCAGGTTCTGCCAGGCTTATCACTTTTCTCGGTGGAGTCACCAGCATGTGTCATCAAGGGTCAGTTCACAGTGGGAGGCTAGGCTGGGCCCAGAGAATCAAACCTATCTGTTTTCGCACCATCCACCTCGACGGACTTCAGAGCAGTGCTATGTCTTCACAAAAAGATGTGGCCTCAGTAGATCACTTTCAGCACCTCTGCTGTCCCTTTTACTGATGCGGTATGTTATCTTTAGCAAATACATGGGTGGGCACATGGACACTGAGAATACTTGGTCTAGTTCAGCAGGATGGTGGTTATAATGATAAGAGGCTTTTTTTTATCAGAAGGTTAGCAGAATTTGAGAGCAGCCCATGATCGGCAGGAAATGATGGATAAGAGGACCAATGTCATCACTGTGATTTTATTGCTATATATTGAGCTTGTTGTGTGTTCTGCAATAGATCCATGTTAAACCATTGCAATGTTGTACATGGTTAAAAATTGGTTTGCATTATTCTGATGTAGTATAATGTCTCAGGTGAATGTTTGATTAAAGCGTAAAGCCAGTTTTCCACTGTGTGATTTGCACAATTATTAACACAGTACAAGATGATCCCAATAAATCTGTAGCTACTAGACTGTGTTATGACATGTGTACTTCATGTCAGATTAAACAATGAAGACTGCTATATTTTTGCCTCCGTACTGTGTGCGCAGCAATGCAGCACAGGTTTGTGGCTCATCAGCTGGAAAGGATAAACATAGTTTCACCTTGTCATAATAGTAAATAAACTCTCTGAACATTGCATATGCAGGCTACATTCTGTCTGCTGGCAGAAGTGGCTCAGTGGTTAAGGTGTTGGGTTACTGTATAGAAGGTTGGGGGTTCAAGCCCCAGCACCACTGAGCTGCCACTGTTGGGTCCCTGAGCAAGGCCCTTAACCCTCAACTGCTCAGCTGTATAAATGAGATAAATGTAAGTCACTCTGGTTAAGGGTGTCTGCCAAATGTAAATGTAATTCAACAAACTGCTCCCCAAAATTCTATATATTACAATCACTATGCCAGAATGTCTACTTTACACGTCTACATTATTTCAAAATTCAAGGCCAAGGTTAGTACCTTTTATTCCATGACATTGGACAGCCCTTCTTCTGCAGAGTCAGTACTCTAGCTAGCATGTAACATTATTACTGCTGAACCTCCAACATTTGCTGCCGTCTTAAGCAGCCAGACGTTTTAGGAAACTTGGGATTAACAAATCCATTGTAAGTAGTAGTATTGTAGCATAAGCTTAGTGTAGCTTCATCTCTTATTCCGCTTGTAGACACATTTTATAGCTGGCTAATTAACCCTGGTAGTTTCCAGGCAGCACAGAACCACATGATGGGGAAATACAATTAAGAACATCAAAATAATAATGTAAAGGGGTGTCGATGGGTGCAGATGTCTTTTATAGGCCATTCATATGCATTCTTTTGAATGATATTTGATTTCATATCATGAATATCAAGGAAACCAACACAGTAATTATAGTAGCTATTATTATAATAAAGTAAAGCCAGAAAATAATTTGAAATATCATTATAAATCATAGACTATATGATTATCTGAATATTGCTCTGTTTTTAATGTGAGAGACTGAAGATATCTAGCTACAGCAGAAGGCAATTTCTATATAAATGGATGGATATGGTGAGAGGGCTAAGGATAAATTATTTCATGTCTTATAATGAAGGCATGTCTGATTGGTCACTTTGTGGTTTTGTGTTGTGAAGGGCACAGATTTTAATATATCATTATTATTATCATTATTACTGACTTTTTTGTATTTTTTAGGAATAGTAAAGATGCGATGGCAACATGCCATGTGTTAGCAGCATGCCAAATGTTCTCATAGCTTATAATAAAATTATAGCCTTCTGCTATATCAATAGTGTAACAAATGATTTATGATGTCATCTGAACTGATTGTTTTGCTGGGGCTCATCGTACTATATATATGAGTATTCGCATATGACTATATGTGCAGGAGGTGTGGGTGTGGGGAGTGGCTTGTATGAGTGGGTGGCTGGCTTAGGTTGTAATTGGTGCTGCCAAACCATAAACAAACAGTAGGACATGAAGTGGACGTGAGAAGGCAGAAGGTTTGAGACTACTTGGCCTCTCTTGTTTATATTGTTTGGTTAAGTTTTCCTGGAGCTCAGGGGAGCTGTGCACTTAAGCTAGGATTTGCACTTTTAATTATTTACTCTGATTTGTTTGGAGAGCAATGGAGTACCACAGAGCAGCAGAGGGAGTAACGGGGGGGTTCTCTTGTGGTCTCGCTCACTCTCTTAAACGAATAATCCAGAACAGGGAAAGGTAGAGGAAGATCAGGCCCTGTCATACATTGTGTCTTCACCAAAATTCATTGTGACACATCTGGCTCTGAAGCCTGTCTGTGTATGTGACCAAATTAAATGTAGAGTGTCCTTCACTGTTACACTTCATTGCATCTGCCCTTATTTCCTATGGCCAGCTCTCAGGTGCATACACCTCTGATGATTTGACTGGCTGTTTGGTATCTGGCACATGCATTTCTTTTCAAGCATTCGTTGCATTTACTATCCTGACCTCCAACCTCAGTGGTTTGATTCTTGATCAAGTTGGGTATGGACAACTGGGAGTACAATTCATGCCAATGATAGAAACGAACATACAGGAAGATCTTGTCTGTCTAAATAGGAAGGAAGTGTTTGTTATAGTGGAAGGTTTGGTGGCTGGCTGTGTTCCTTTTGATTCCTGTGGAGCCTTCAACACACTCCATCCCTGTGTTGGGTATTGTTCACCCACGCCACTCTTCAGGAGACAGCAGCCTTTCCTGCTGGGAGGCTACACAGTAGAATCAGAAGTGTACAGGATTTATTTATCCTCACACTTATGTTATCCCTGTTCTCTTCTTCTTCTTTGATTGATTCATTTTCGGTAAGAGCATGACTCCTGTGTCAATTGTATTCCAAATGGTAGTTTTTATATTCTACTTTTCCTAAAACCTTATTGTTTCGTTAGTATTCACAGAGACTTGTATGATGGACAGTGTATATAATCTCAATCTAGTAATACGTATGTTAAAAAGCTCTCTTGCTATTTAACAAAGAAAATGTATAAATGCTGATATTGCTAAGCTTTTCGCATAATAAGAAATTGCATATGGTTAAAAAGTATGACATGACATTCATTAATAAAGTAAAAACTGTAATCATTGGCAAATTGCTGTGGTATAAGAGGAATAGAATACTTCTGGGATGTGCTGTTATATGAAAGTAATTGACTTGGGTCAACTTTATGGTAATGGATCACACTCCATCTTTTATTATAGGTTATCTATAAGATCACAGCACATCATGTTTTATTTCTTTCTTTATTCAGTTTTCTACTGGATGAAATTTAAAGCAGTGTTCATGGAGCACTCAGACCTCTGCAATGACAGCTCTTATCAGCAACTCTGCAGGAAGTGGAATGCATTTTAGTGGTAGTTATGTATTTTGCACCACCTTTTTAATTTACTCCTCTGTCCCTGCTACTGTGGGTCAGCAGCTGTCAGCTGATAAGACTTCTGGCGTGGCCTGCCCGCTGCCATGCCACTCTCTACTGTCTGCCTCCCAGTCACTTCCGGCCAGGACAGAGAGCTGCGTTAAGTGAACCGAAGCTGATGGCGTGCCACACAGATGTTGCCCCTACTTCCCTCCTGAGTAAGTCTTCCAAATCTCCTTGAGGGAGCTTGGCACTGGGGCCAGCGTCCCCCAGGCTAAAACTTCAGCAACTGACAAGGCAGGGAACATGAGTCTGTGTTCAGCATGGGTGGTCTGAGCAGCAAATTCGCCATGCTGGTGCGCAGGTAGGCCATAGCAAACTGCACTGCCTCCTCTTCCTTGACTTCCTCTTTCCCAATCCCATTAACTGTATCTATTCTAATCAGGCAGCCCAGTGCATGCAGTTAGGGGCTCAAATCTCAGCTGGGCACTCTGAGGCCATATCTTGTATATGCAGGATTCTTTGGCCTGTTAGCAATGTGGTTGGGCAAAATTGAATTAACCACCTAGAAGCAAAGTGACATCTGGCCATGGAGGTATGTTGTGAGTCAGTGGCCTTATGAGAAAAAAAGATAATGCAAAGCAGAGCACAGGCTGAGTTTCTGAAGCTCTGAAGTCCCAGTAGAGGTGTGAAATTAAAGGCTATGTTTTGACACATGGGCTAATGATGGCTGTCTCTGATTGATGAGGCTAAAGATGTTGACAGGAATGATTCTTTGTGGCCAGCTCTGGGGTGAGAAGAGGTCAGTTGGTGGTCCTTTGTAAGGAGTCGCAGGTCAGAGAATGAAAACTTTCACGACTTGTGGTCATCCTGACACAGCCAGATGTGTTTGATTACATCTCTCTGAAGATGAGACATTCATTAGGTATGTTCCAGACTACAATTACTTCCTCTACTTCTAGGCTGGTTCAGAGTTCCATGCACAAATGCTAACCATGTTGGCCTCAGACAAACGGGGGTGTAATTGTGTTATTCTGCTAAGTGGCAGGTCCTTAAGGCATCATAACAGGTCCAATTAATTAGAGACTACAAATGCCTTTAAGCTCTGATAACTCATTAAAGCCACAATCCCTAGTTGAAAAAAAATGCAGGTGTGCTTATTAAGATGTCAGGGAAATTTCATAGTGGGTTTTTGTCTTCACAGAGAAAGGCTGAAAGTTGCTATGCATTAAGGCATCAAAGCTGCAAACTGTTTAGTCCTGAAGCTCTGTATGCATTTCTTATGGATGAACCTGTTTTGCTCTTATTCTCTATACTAACTGCTCTGTTTGTGTTTGATATTTCACTGTTTCCTGTTGTGAAGGGTGGTGGCATGCACTAGACCTCATCATGATGACATGGCCTCCCAAAGGCTTGCTTATGCCACCCCCGGCCTCTTCCGCTCTGTGAACCCAGTGCCCAAGCATCAGAGGTCTTCCTCACCCATGTGCTGGGACACTGCTGTCACAGTGAGGGCCCCCCAGGGTCAAATTGGTGACTGTGCTGTGATATCACTCTGCGCAGGTTAGTGACTGAGCTTGTTTCCTGCAGGAAATGTGTCAGAGTGATTGATGAGGGCTGCATTGTTCAACCTGCGGCCAGATTTTGTTTTACTTTCCTTTACTTTACGTCAGGGATGTGTACCATAGCCGACACAAGCCCTTTCACACCCAGGATAGGTCCAGCTGCAGATGGCAGCATGATTAGAGCCCGACGTATGATCTGGGATCATCCTGGCACAAGGCACACTGCCTGGCACAGGCTTTGTTTTCCTGCAGGTGGATTATGGGCACCTCAGAGAGCCCTTGTCAGGTGGAAGTGTGCCATGTGAGCTCTCACAGGAGCACTAAGGCCATGTTGATACAGCAGCAGGCCATTGCCTCCAGCTCTTCCCATTCCTCTGCTTGTATTGGCAGGCTGGCTGATTTTCCGCACTTTTTCCCCTGTGAAGACTAACTTTCATCTGCTCTGAAAGGGGGTCAGAGGTCATAGCCTCTCCGCACCCTCGACTGAGATCAGAGTGTTTATCAGTGCAATAATTTACATTTGATAGTGAGGAGCCTCCCCAAACAGAACTATTAAACCGAATGGGTGTGCACCATGATCAAATAACCTCACACCTTTATGTGTTTTCATTTATTTGAAGCCTGGTGTTTTTATTACAGACATTTAACCATGTTTTTTTGACCACATATTTTGCTCATCTAAATTTGACATTAATACCCATATTATTTTCTTTGTGAGACATGGAACGTCACAGATGTTATAAAACTGTGTCTGTTAATAGTGCTAAATATGGATATGATTTGCAAATTGATATAATTGTGTGTTTGAATAGACGACTCACTTACTCACCCTTAGCCATGTAAGGAGATCATCTCTGCTATCATTGCATCTTGTTAGATCTTTGTCCCTGAACCCACAAGCCCACCCTTCCCCCACTTGTCCCCATCTTCGTCCCCTTCTCTATTCCTCCTTTCCTCTTCTGTGAAAGGGGTTCTAATTATTAAGGGACCGGTTCAGTGGTGCCCATCAGAGCGTGGGGCTTCTGCACCTCTCTGACTAGGCCTGGGTCAAATTGAACCAGGGGCCAGGGCTGCCCTTTGCAAGTTTGGAGATTTATTCTAATAAGTACTGCACTTTTGACAGGTTAAAAGCTGACCTCTGCCACCCGCCAGATAGCCCAGTGTCAGCGTCCTTGTGTTCCCTGTCCGCTTCTATCGGTGGGGCAAGGAAATGTAAATTAAACGCAGCATAAAAATAGATGATGGGTCATGTACTTCTGGGTGTTTTTCTCTTTTTTTCCTTCTTTTTTCCTCTCTCTCTCTCTCGCTCTCTCTCTCTGTCTTTCTCATTTTCTCTGATAGAGATGCAGTTCAGCGTTTGATCCAGTCAAGCTCTTCCAGAGCCAGAAGAGGACACTGTATTGGTGTGCTACTGTTACCGGGTTTCCCTGTGATGCCTCTGAAAGCCTCTGTACACTTCATCAGTATTATTGTAATGCTTTTGCTGTAGGTTGTTTGGCAGCTGCTACACCCCACTGGCAAACTCTATTCATGCTGCCCTCCCTTTCACCGCTGCCATCTCACAATTGATTTTCTCCTTCTCTCTACTATTCCGGCCCATTCATTTCAGATTGCTCGATATGAAACATTTTAATTTCTCCGCCTCATACCTTCACTTTGATAACAATCAGCTCTTCTATTCTTATCATCACACTCACTCTTCTTTCCCCAGCTCTATCCTTTTTCCTTTTAACCAGTTATGAAGATATGGTACAAATAAATCCCAGATCATTTGTAGAATTCTGCATTTCTTTTCACATCAACATTCCCCATTAATCCCCCAAGCCTCCATTTAGCTTGTTTTAAGGCACTAGTATTATTCTGTATTTGTTTTATTTTTTTTTAAATGCCTCTTTTGATCCTAAGCTCAAATGTTGAAGTATTCAGAGGGTTGGAAGGCTGCTTCTCGTGTTGTATGATGATGTTTGTTCTGCATGTTAATAGATTTAAGTGGCACATCTTTCAAGTCATAACATCCCACAGATGCCACAGTATACATGAATGTTATTGGTTTAGTGGAGCAATCAGCTGTATCTTTACCGCATGGAGGAGAACACTCATTATGGGAAATATGGCTAATCTGATAGAACCTGACGATGAAGCGCATCCATAATGTGTTTCATTTCAAGCCAACAGCCTCTTTAGACATGTTCAGGCACACACGGTATGAGGATATTTTGTGATAACTGTACAAATTTTCCATGAACTGTGTAATTACTGTAACGTGCCACATCTTATCTTTGTTTTTTAACCTGTGCACCTGTGTTTGTTTGCATGTTTGTCCAGTTATGTGTTGTTACACACACAAATCAGTCTTACTCCCCATATTAGATGTTTAGGGGTGTCCCATTGATTTTTGAATCAGAGTGTGCCTGTAATGTTCTTTGCTAAGTGGTCAGATCAATGACTGCTGGCTTTGACTACGCATTACAAGCTCCATGGGCCTCCTGCATTTAAGACAATGTTCTGCAGAACAGAGCAACTGGGAACTGGGGATGAACGCAACATAGAGCCTGTGTTAGGCTGTCAAATCTTTAATGATGGCAGGTTTTATGTAACAAAAATACAATTTACAACTTAGAAAGTGCAGTTGAATTCATGTGCTTATAGAAAATTCATAATAATAATAATCATAATAGTAGTAGTAGTAGTAGATGGTGCTGTTAATGGTGGTGGTGGTGGTGGTGCACTCTTGCATGTTGTGTGTTGAAGGATTTCTGATTACTACTGTGTGTCTCTGAGGCTCCGTCTGTTCCCGACTGGCCAGGTTGATCAGCTCATTGTGCAGATGTGAGCAATGTGTTTCTTTAGGAGGCTTCTCAATTAAGCCTCTCACTCACTGGGGGTGGGATGGAGCTTGGCAGCCATTGGCCAGGTCCTGATAAGACAGCTCTCCACCCCACTGATGCCATTACCATGGCTTCCATTAAAGCTCATTTTCGAGTCTGAGCCGGTTTTTGCCACAAACTCTGCCAATTCGAGCATCTTTGTTTTGCTATTGATTACATTTCAGCCAGCTTTCCTGTGGCCCCGCACTCCCTGCAGCTCTGGACTGGAAAATTCATTTTGGTATAGTGCAGGAGTGCATCAATCTTTAGCGCTGCGAACCAACAACACACATCATTTTACTTTACCCCTGCAGACTGACCTTTGACCCCAAAATTCCTTGGCAAAGTTCACCGAGTTCCCACTGCCCACCTGGAGAGCCAGTGGTCTCTGCCAGGCCTCTGTGCATTCATCATACCGCAGAAAGGGTTACAGGCCACAGGTACAGCAACTTAAGGTCCCGAGTATGTCCCATGCAGTTCACTACTGGACTGTGTAAAATCTGAATAGATCTGGGAGGTTCTGTTTTATTTATTTATTTATTTAAGTTCTACTCAAAATACAATGGGTTTGACATATAAAGAAATAAAACGGATATGAGATTTGTAGGAGTGTTAAACCTACCAGTGAGATGAAAAAAGATAGATAGAGGAATAAAGGAGTAAAGGAGAGCTGCCTGGCTCCCCCGATGGTCTCCAATGAATAGGATTCGGCACAGTCCTGCGTCAACGCACTGGGCAATTCTCTGCCATTGAGTCTGTCTTTGTCTCTCCATAGCCCCCACAATAGGATGTCCCCTATTGGCCACTGGATAAATATTGCCTGGAGTGGGGCCAGAGGTGTGTAGCAGCTGTATCAGGCTTAAATGGAAATCAATGCTGAACTATAGAGATGAGGACTGCGGACGTTGCCGGCTGTTCCCTGCCTGGAACGCAGGTGTTGACGTTAATGGCAAGGCCAGCACAATCACACAATCTCCTGAAGGTCAGGACAGGGCATGTTTACTTCAAAGCAAGCACTTCTGCAAGTGACTGAAGTCATATGTGTGAGTTCCCCTTTCTCTTTTCAACTTTGCCTCTTTTCAACTACAAAAAAGACAGGAACAGCACATCTGGATCTTACTACACAGTAGCTGAGTTACATGATGTAAGATACACAGGAAAGGAAGGGATTGGGATTTTCCCATTTCACTTGTAAATACCTAAACTAACTTTCAGTGTTGTTTAGAGCTATTTCATGCTCTCTTAGTATAACATAAAACATGGACTTTAAATACTCTCTAAGAATACTTAAGACTTAATGTAATTAATCATGATGATAGGGAAGCTAAGTTTAGCCCTGCCTATATTTAGGCTTCTTACTATTAAGTAATGCTAGCATGTTATCTCACTGCTGAACTCTCACCTCACAACCTGCTTTTGTGTGCTGAAGCTGCTGATGAATTGTATTATAGCCAGAAGCCTGTCTACTAAATGTTGCTTTTATTTTGTTTCTGTGAAGAACACAGGATCTGATTAATCAGATTTGAGAAAAAGGAGAAGAAAAAAAATCCACAGAGCTGATTTGCTTCTCCCTTCGCCAGCCAAGCAGAACGGGTGCTGGTTAAGTAGGAGTGTAGTAGCAGACTGGAGCGGGGCCTGCGAATGTTAAAGGGGTTAATATTGAATTCTGGTGAAACGGCGCATCAAGCTGTTTCAGCTAGCGCTTCTCTAAAGATCTGATTCAGTCTTTAGTGAACTGCTGCTTCATTCTTCTTCTTCTTCTATTTTCAGTTCCAGATTATCTCTGAGTGAACTAAATTAATTCCTATTGTTGGAGTAGAGTTCAGTATATAATAATAATAATAATAATAACAACAACAACAACAATAATAATAATTATTATTATTAATTTGCTCATGCAGTGCAACTATTTTTCATTGAGCGCCTGTCATAAATAATTCATGTTTCCTAAATTTATAATACCATCTTGTCCACAGCAAGACTACATTTGATATTACATTAAGGGCCTTAAGGTAGAAAAACATTTGCAGAATCTCATCACTGACATGACTTAAAAAAAAAAGAAAAAAAAAAAAAGTAGAGGGCAATGTTTTACTCTAAGATTTGCTTGCATGCCTTTTTCACAGCCCATAAAAGAAAATATGTCTTGAAATGTATTTTCTTTGTAACGTTGTTCAGATTTTATTTTTATTTATTTTATTTTAGGTGTTTCAAAGTCCCCCATTTGATTCTCTGTCTTTCCCGCTTTCTTTTATGATGCTAATTTAATTCGGTCTGAGTGATGGCAAGCAGCAGTGTCTTTTAATACTTCTTCAAGTTTCTTCGATAGAGACTTGTAAGACATCACAATTGCTCTCACCTTTCTTGGGGGATAGAGAGCAAGAAGAAAGATCAATGATTTGGTGAATCTGAAGTTTTATTAAAAGCACTTTTTTCTCTCTGTCTCTGTCCCGGCTGTTTTAAGTGGCCCATCTGTCTAAACATCGCTCTGCTTTTTTCTGATCATTTCCTCAACTTATTCATGAACCACAGGAGTTCGGCTTTGTAGTCTCCATGTAGCTGCTTCAGTCTACCCCCACTGAATACTGCTATGTGCCTGCATAAAATATCTTTTTCACTCACCCTGCAAATTCTCTGAATTATGTTCACATGAATGGCCGATTTTTCTGTTTTTCTCCCCTCTTCCTCTCTATCTCCCTTTCTCCCTCCCCCCAGCTCTTTCTCTCTTATCCTCTCTGCGCTCCCCTTCATTGAGGATTTGTATGCACAAAGTCACTGCGGTGACTACAAAGCATGCCGCATTATTCTTGATCATTTTTCAGCCCCCCCACTGGGCAAGTTATGAAGAAGAATTCCTTAATGACGCATTGCCTATTAACAATGTCAACATGTCCCTCTATTTTTCCTTTCAATTGCTCCAATAAATTGCCCGAGACACTTAAGTGTGTTTAATATGACCGGATGTTTTAATGCATTAAAGACATATTTATTATGACATAGCTAACAACACGGTTAGATGTTGGGTAATGCCTCTGATGCCTTGTTTCTTAATATTTTATGTTGTGTAAGAGGACCAAATGGAAGGTGATGTGGGAATGGAGTATTTATTGACTCAAACCTAATTGTGTTATAATTTGCTGTTGAGTTACTGTTTTTTGTAGGGTTGTTTTCCTTTTCTCATTTTGAAAGATTAAGCATGCTCTGATCCTTTCTGTGAATTAATTACCAGAAAAGCATGCACACACACACCCACACACACACACACACACACACACAGAGTCATTCATTCAGTTTTCTTGGCACTTCTGTTGAAGTATGACTCATTTGTGACTCTTCACTGCATCGCTGGCCACTGAGTGGGCAGCAGTGTGACTGGCCTCTCCTGTGAAGCCGTAGCAAGGACAACGTGTGATCTCTTTTTTTCTTTCTCCTCCTTCTTGGCTTCAGTTTACCTCACATTCAGCTAATGTATTATTTTCGGAATCGCTTGCCACACATCAATAAGCTCTTTTCGCTGGTAGTGTGTGTACAGTTGGTTCAAAAATCTGTGCCATGATGCACACCAACATCACAGATGCTCAACTTTACAGTAAATGTACCACCACTCAATTCACCCCCCGTGGAAGTGTTTGTCAGTCTGTGCAGCAAGGCTCTAGAACGAGGATGCCACATGGATACGTTCCAGCCAATCAAATTACAGAAGCTGAGAGCGTGATGGAGAATGGCTCTTCACTAAACTTCTCAGTTCTCAGCATCCTGCCTGCCTGCCTCTCCTCCCCACCTTTTCATGGCATGTATGCACTGTTTTTAAAGTCCCGCCTACACTGGGCACGACCCGTAGCCGTTACAGGGGTCTGAACCTACTGGCTATCTGCCAAAAGCAGTATTTTTACAGAGGCACCACATGGACTGCCTGAGGGAGATAGTGTGACGGTGTGGGTTTCACGGGGCTACCCTTGCGCCTGCCCATCTTAAACACCTCATCTGGCTGATTGCACACTAAGCTGACTGTGGATGAAGCCCAGAGCAGCCGGCATCACATTCTGCCTTCACAATAGCCTGGGCAGCTGCCAGCAAAGCCAATCTGTAAAAGCTCTTAGGAATGTTTATTATAATAAATGTGTCTCAGTGCTGCAGTAAAATGAGTCTAGAACTTTGTGTATATTCTTGGACACCAGAAGTAAGGTCAAGGAGTGTAACACACCGCCACTAACTGTTTCTTTATCTGTTTAGTTATCCAAATATTCTATATCTGTATCTGTACTCATTATATGGTTCTCTTAATTATGTATGTATCTGGCCACATTTCTGATGAATTAATTTGGTTCTACTTCCAAAAATATAAACAGAGCTAGTAATCTGATTTAAACCACCACAACCCTGACCGGGCGGTCACTAAGGAAGAATGAATGAATTAATTAATGTAGGAATGAATGACGCACACATTCATGTTAACGATCTTGATCTTTTTTCCCCCTCAAGCTTAATGTCTGACCTTCCACTAAAAGTAAAAGCTTCCTGCGGGTGTGATGATTTTTTTTTGCATCCCACAGGATCACATTCCTAATATACACCTTTAATCTCAAACAGATACCTTCTGAGCCTTTCTGGCAAGCTATCTGTTTTTGCATCTGTTTCAAACATATTGTATCTAATGTATTTATACTGTAAGGTCAGTATAGGATGAACATATTTTCTCAGCGCTCATGTAAACAGAACAGATGTGCTGATAAGTGAAATTCAAAGAACTATCCATATTGTCTTGTGTTCCTATATAGTCCCATTAAGTCATACAGTAGTGTATGAATGATGGATTTGTCCTGAACATGAGGCTGTTGTCAGAGTGCCAGCATTGTGTCTGAGAGAAGCAGGGTAGAGTTGAGGATGAGAAGGCTGCCCTGCTGTCTTCCCTGGGCCGGGGTTGAGGAGCTGGAGCAATTCCAGCCAGCAGTCATTGTCATGATCTAGCCAGTACTCAGGAAGCACAAGGAGAAAGAACAAATCCTTGCCATGGATTTGTGTAGAGGTGTGAAGAAATAACCTTAAGGACTTAAAATAATTTTATTATTAGCGAAGTGGATTTCAGGAGTAGCATTAAACCTGACCGTGTTGCTCTGATGCTAAATGTATTCGCTTTCTTCCAGTGCCATTGACTTATCCCAGAGCTAGGATGAGGAGATGCGAGCTTTGATGTGTGGACTGGAGCGTTACATCGTTAGAGACACTCTCCCTATATCTTAGGTGACTCTTCATTTGCATCTTATTTTGAGCAGTGAGACTTTACAGTTAACATGGAAGCTTTGTCTGATGCAGTGGACAGTGTTACACTTGACTGGTTTGCCCTTTAAAATCTTTGATAGTCTTGGAAGCATTGTTGTAGTTTATTGTTTCATGAGTAATTCTAGCTGACTTCAAATGATTCGCCCAGACGAACTATACTGCTGGGAAGAACAGTGGAACTTAAATGACACAAAGTATCATGTTTAGGAAATGTGAATCCTATTTTTTTCCCCATTTCTTCTTCTTCTTTCTCTCTTCTTCTTTTTTTTTGCTGGCATGAATGTCTTTGTCTTTGCTTAACTCTAAATTTGCCTATGACCTAGTTTAGGTCACATACAGTTATTACAGACTTGAAGGAACTTGATCCTAAGCAGAGCCTCCCAGAAGCTGGTGAAATATCTGCAGACAAATGGCTGCTGGTTCCTAATGTGCTTGCTCCAAGCATGTGGGAACAGCTGAGGTGCAGAGGGAGCAGTAATGGATCGTGTTTGTGTTTCTTAATCAACCAAAGCAATATCTCAGAATTAAGGACAAACGAAGGGTACATCTTCACTGGAAGCTAAGCAAATTTTGGAGATATTATAAAAAGAGGAAGGGTCCAGGGTGGGTGCTTGGACGGGAAACAAATTCTGATCCTTCTCCTTTTTGTGTGTTTGTCCTGAATGAGAGTGTTAATTGGCTGGTGCTATGATGCCATGAGCATGCTATACATGGCCTGTTAGTGACTCAGTGGTAAGGAGGCCAGGGAGAGATGGCGGATAATGCAGGCATTGTTTCACCAAGTCGCCGCTGCTCGGCAGGTGGTGGGAATAGTCAGTCGGCCTGGAGGATGGGGGGCAGTGACCGTGGCTGTCTCCTACTTCGCATCAACCTCCAGTCCGTTGCCTGGCTTCATCAGCCCCCTGTGCTCCCTGCACATCCATCCATCCTTGATCCCTTGTTTCCTGACACATTCCTCCTATTCATATTCAATCCCTCACTCCCTTGAGTCACCACCACACTCCCTCACACAGTCACACTTGTACCATCAAGTCTGCAAACCTGGCTAGGTATGCACTGTTATGCTTGTGACAGTGACTACGGTGTTGTTTTGGTTTGTCAGCTGTCAACAGCCCTGTGAAATGGTGTTTTATCAATGACTGCCAGCTATGTCACATTAACAACAGTAAGTGTAGCTTGGCAGGGGTGGTGCAATCCCACCAGCAGAGAAGACTGGCATGTAAAAACCAGTCAGGCATTCAGAGGCATCCGCTTACAGCCTCAAATACTTCTACACTAGCTTCGACTGAGTACAAGATGTAGACAAAACAAGATTTCTTGCAATGATTTTAAACCAGTTTCTGATTAAACATGATGCAACACACTGGCGATTTGTAGTTGAAGTGCATGAGGAAGACAGTTACCTTTGTCCAGGTGCAGTGTGTTCACACCTGTGTGTGTGTGTGTGTGTGTGTGTGTGTGCAGCTGCATGACCCAGAGACCACCTTTTGTCCTGCAGTGTGCACTGTCAGTAATATCACTGCGTAATACCTAGCACTTTATTGTCCATACTACTATACAAAAAACTGGCTCTACATCACACGTTCATTCTCTTTATGGTGTTTAGTATTTAAACATCCCATTCTAAAGCGTGCCTTTGTCATGTCTTTTGGCCTGTTTTTACACCAGTAAACGTTGTTGTATAGCAGCAGGCTAAGTCTGATCTGCTGATGTGTCTACATAATGGTGGAAAAAATGTTCCAGATTGAGAAAACATTGTCATGGACAGACATCAAATAGAAATTTTGAGAAAGTATTTCTTTTATGTCTATTCTACATGCTGTTGTATTCAGAAATATTTATGAAACTGTATTTCTAATTTTGAAATCATTACTGACATGTTCTTCCATCAAACTCTTCTGGGAACTCATATGGCCTCTAATGGAACAGTTTAGAATGAATTAAATTGAGACCTTTGTTATCAGAGAAAACAGAAGAAATGTACATGGAGCATTGCCTACCTTAAAGCTCATTACAAAAATTCAGCATTAATAAGGGCAGATCTGATCACATGTGCTTGGTATTAACTAAGTGCAAAATAATTTGTTACATAAAAATTAATCTGTTCTTGATTTACAAAAGGGCGACACGGTGGCTCGGTGGGTAGCACTGTCTTGCCTTCGATCCCCGGGTGGGGCGGTCTGGGTCCTTTCTGTGTGGAGTCTGCATGTCCTCCCCGTGTCTGCGTGGGTTTATTCCGGGTACTCCTGTTCATCCCACAGTCCAAAGACATGCACGTTAGGTTGATTGGCGTCTCTAAAGTGGCCCTAGTGTGTGAGTGTGTGTG
>JAOTRJ010000051.1:25691342-25706474 GCA_028564905.1 Leptodoras praelongus | reverse complement strand
AAGTGTTCTGGCAACCCGGGCTTTGGAAATATGATATACACATAAAAACATAAAAGCATCATTTTCTCTCCCCCACTTTACACACTTTCCCCCGTCCACACTCCCCAACCGCAAGCATTTGCTCCTTGAAAAAGCCTCACAGCCATATTGACTGAGCTCAGAAAGTAACTGTCAGAACTCACATTAATTGATTTCTCAGGTGTTCTCAAAGCTTGATTAATCAGCTGTGCTACAATGTGTCAGGACTTGGCAAATCCTACAGTTCTGTGTTCAGGTAAGAGCTGGGATTGTTGTGACAACATTGGACCTGCTTTTCCAAAAGCTGGACTAGCGGAACTAGAGGCTTGGCTGAAGAATATCTGAAAAAAAAAACCCTTTTGTTTCTTCGGTTAATACACAACACGAGAATCAGTTTAGCACAAACAAAAATTCAAAGTGTAGTGATACAGTCTGCTACCTACTAAAAGATATTATTAAAAAAAAGAAGTCATACCTGTTATCACTGTCAGCACACCACTGCAGAATAAATCCCTCCTTTCTTGTGTGTGTTAAATGTTGATTACTTTTTGATATTTGATCTATTGTACTGTGAAAGAAACCCAATTTGTGTGTCTTAGCTTTTGTTAATTAAGCTATCAAGAGTGAAGCTATTGTGGTGTGTTCTGACAAAATTGCACCTTCCAGATTGCAGCCCCACTGTGAACAGCTTGTAGAAAAGTCACTCAGTGGTGTGATGGGTTGGTGTGGGTGTGTATGTGTGCACTGGGACCTTCAGCCAAGCTGGGGGCAGCAAGAAGACTTTCCTCAGGCAGTTTGCCACAACCTGTGTCTTTTCAGCCGTTCGAAAAATGAATCATGAGAGAAGGGCTTATAGGAGATTAAACTAGGGTTTAATATAAGTCAACAATTAAAAAAAACATTGTACGATTTTTTGTACTGTGTATTACACGAAAAGCTAAAATGACCGGATGATCTGAGGTGCCTTCCTACTAAGTATCAGCTAAAGCAAATGTTGTGCATAGCTTGTGTGAATGCTCGTTCCTGGCGCTCCACCACCACTTCAGATGGGTCAAAGGAAACTCTGAAGTGGCCTGCCTGGTTCAGCTGTGGCCGTCCTGGGCCGAGCTGAGAGCTGTCTCTCCTGACCTTGCTGTCAGCTTTGGAGCCAGCCAATCTGACGAGCCCGACTAACTCATCCTGTCTGTCAGGAGGGCATCAGTGCAGTGGAAATGGTTCATTTGATCCTCTGACACTGGATGGTGTATGCTGGCGGGCGAAGAAACAGGGGTGAACCCCACCATCTGACGAGCGGGCACCAGGCTACATGGGGTGCAGAGAGAGAGAGAGGGAACAAGAGAGAAAGAGAGCAAGAGAGCTTATGTGAAGGACGTGGAGCTAGTTCTAACGCCAGAGCTACACAGCTGTGCAATTCTCAATTCTCCAGGATGCAGAGAAGTGCCTTAATTAGAATATAAGTTATAAGGAGCAAAGTCCAAGGCTATACATTGGCTATGTGTAGACAAACTACAACAAAAGAACATGTCCTTTTGAAGACATCATTGATGATTAAGGTATGAGCAGGACTAGAAAAGCAATGCATTATTTCTGTTCATTATTACTATAGTTAAGTAGTATTTGGGGTAGTTATACTTTACATAAATATTAGTGATATTTGAATACTTTTACATGTCCAAGAAATGAATTGTTTATATTCCTTACTTTTTGTCTCTTCTCTCATCCAGCCAATGACTGTACAATATCAACTGAATGTCTCAATTTAGCATCCAATCAGGTTCCTCAATGTAAAAAAAAAAAAAATCTCAAAAGGCTCATGCCAGTTTGTCATTGGTAATGACCACTGTGTGTGACCACATTGGGGTAGACTTGTATAAAATGAGCCATCTTGTTTGTCTTCCCAAAAAAAGCATGAACTGCATCTAATTTGAAATTTCATGTTGAGGTAAGTTTTGTTAATTTGTTAACAACTACGTTATATTGGCTATATTTAGGCCTTCTGTGCTAATGGCAGGTTAGATTAGCGTTGATTCCAGTAACAAAGTCAAATTCTAGCTAATGGTTTAGACTGCAGCAAAAAAACAATGTAGTAATGAGTAACTTTTCACATGAACTTAAATTTTACAGATAATAAATTTTACTTTTTATGTTTTAATACTTTATCTGGGTCCTTTCTGTGTGGAATCTGCATGTCCTCCCTGTGTCCGTGTGGGTTTACTCCAGGTACTCCGGTTTCCTCCCACAGTCCAAAGACATGCACGTTAGGTCCTTGGTGTCTCTAAAGTGGCCCTAGTGTGTGAGTGCGTGCGCGTGTGTGCCCTACAATGGATTGGCGCCCTGTCTAGGGTTGTTCCTGCCTTGCGCCCTATGCTGCCGGCTATGTACCGCCTTTCCCGTGACCCTGAAAAGGAATAAGCGGTCAAGAAAATGAATGAATGAATGTTTTAATACTTGACCACATTCCTTGTGTTTACTTGAGTACAATGTTTCACTATTTTTTCCACCCATACTAATAGATATGATCCTAAAGTCTTCAGCTCAAGTATTAAATCCTCCCAGAACATACAGTATTCTTACTAACTTTAAAAAAGTCATCAGTTTGTATACATGTTTGTATATGTGCTTGGTTCTACAGTCCTTGGAGTATTTTTGTGACCCACTAGAATGTACAAGGGTAGTAATGGGTTAGAAATCTCTCTCAACCAATGACTCAGATTACAGCACTGGGTTCTAGTGATTCATTGTCCAAACCAACATAGCTTCCAGCTTTGATAGACCAGTGCTCATATTGACTTTGGCCACATGAGCACAATCAGGCCAGCCATGGCGCCACTGCCACTTTTTCCTCATAGGGATTACTGCTTAGAGAAACAGTTTAGGCTTTCCAAGGATATCCACAGACATGGTCTGACACATTGCTCTAAGGCAGTGTGCCTCTTGGCAGAACTATGGACTTGTCGCCTGAGTTTAAATCCCATTTCGAGGTTTGGAAGAGTATATGTGGCATTTAAGTGTTAAATTGTTCCTCTACAAACAATAAAAGAATGGAATAATTGTCAAAATATACAGTTGTAAAGGCTTTCATTTTCTTGTAAGTTACTGTAAAATGCAAGGTAGACTAATGGTCTTTTCATTTTGGTAAATTCCCATCAATTCACTTACAATTTGGTGTTCATTTTGAATGAATGCAAAAAAAACAAACATAAAAAACAAACCTTGACACATCCAGCATCTGGCAGACCCCAATTATCTTCTTGAGAGTTTTTGTACATTACCTTAATGGCAATAAGATCCTAGTATGTTAATATGGAATCCCTTTGCCACAAATTAAATAGGGTTCAGCATTAGTATGCTGTTAATTTGACCCTTGATACAGGAGCCCAATCAAATTTGCAGCCAAAGCACTTAGCCTATGGTAAGGATTAATGATGGCCATCTAAAACAATTTGAAACTTAATCGTTTTAACTGAGGAGGGTAAATTTAATATGATAATTGATCTGCTTGAACAGGAGTTGCATGGTGTGAAGAGTATGCAAATGGGCAACCCTTATCTAGCATCTGGACCACTGCTGAGCTGATGGCTGGATCTATTTTCATTAGGGACCTTTGGGGTACTTCAGAGTTTATGGAGCAAGTTCTCTCTGTAGGTTGTGAAGTGAACCCATCTGATCACACACTGGGACCATGGTGGTCGTCTGCATTTCCATAACTCACAGCTTCCGTTGATATGACAGCAAGGTGCAAATAAGTGTTTCTAATGTTATCTGATGGAGCGAGAGAGGACAGTTTTTTAATGCAGTGGTGGAACTCCCAGTAGGGCTGTTATAGCAAATAAGGAACATCAGTTACATGGTTCCAACAAGAGTTTCTTAATTGATTTGTTTAATTAACAGGAGATTGAGTCTTTGTCTGGTCACCCTGTTTCATGAAGAAGTGAGGGGGGTTTCTGTGCATTACCTTCCCCTTAACAGTCCTGTCACATCATGTTTTTTAATTTACTGTAAATGAAAACAATATTAGACTTTCATGAGAGATGAATAAGAGGAAATGAAAAAGCATTCTTAAGTTTTGCCAATATTCTGGCTTCCTGCAATATTGGCAAGGCTCTTATTCCATATTGAGAGATGCAAAATCCATGCCTGGCTTTGAAGATGATGTTTCCTCTCTCCAAACTCCAGACTTGCTGTGGCCAAACAGAGATGGGAAAGTGCTGCCCCCTGATTACAACTTCCTCTGGTCTGACCAGTGCAGATGTCCTTCAGATCTTGCTGGAGCAGGACAATACCCATCAAGGCCTCCCACAATGCTGCTTTCTTCACGATCGTGGTGCTTCTCTAATGCCTTTGAGTATGCCGATGCAAAGCAGGTGGCTAACCGTGCTCACGGCTCTTTTAAGTCTGGCTGGCTGAAGCCATCCCCTCCCTACATGCGAAAGCCATCTCAGGCGTGCACTGTGGTCACTAATGGTGTTGGAACTCCTCTGTGCCATTCAGCTCCGGATTAGAGTGTACATTTTCATCTGGGATTTTCTCCCGTTGTTAGCACTGGTGCCGGTCTGACGCTTTGTTACTTTGTTAGCCTTTGCTGGGGATCGGTGCTGAAGAGTTTCTCTCACACTTTCTCTTTGAACGTGAGTGACTCAGTGACCTGTTCATCAGCACTCCATTCTCTGCACTTGATGTGTTTTTTTTCCCTCAATAGAGTGTCTAGAATAAATGCACCGTGTATTCAATAAAGGCATCTATCACATTCAGCTCCTCTTTGTTGTTCAGCTGCAAAGTAAATCTCTGTCCAAATTCACCACAGATTAATTTCACTGCAAATGCACAAACCTACTGTAGGTTTTCCCTGAACTGATTTGATTTGAAATTGCATTGTAGGCTAGCCTTTCTCTTCGGTGTGTGTGTGTGTGTGTGTGTGTGTGTGTAGTGTACGCAATGTGTGCTTGTTCACCATACTTTTGTGGATTTGCCGAGTTAATTAAGTGCGGCCCAGCTCTTATGGTGTGTTTACCAGGCAGCCCAGTTCTCATAGGAGCTGAATAATTTGTGTGGAATTATGGGTGAATTCCCACCGTCCAGCTGTGCGCTGCTGTGGCCATATGAAAAGGTTTCACCTGCCACTGGCACCTCCACACAGGCCACACAAGAGTTAATGATTAATGAATAAATTCACAGATAATGAAGGAGCCTGCTATCATTGCTTCTCTACACAGCTCCTGAGGCACTGTTTATCTTGGGCTTTTGCACCTGTGCAACAAGTCACATTCATGTTTGACCATGGAAATGACATATACTGTCTGAGCAAGTGCCAAGTATAGGCTTCCACGTTAGCATAGCGGTCATATTGATAGAGATCACATTACCTCAGAGGAAGAGTGGAAAACATTGCAATATGTTTTTACTACAGATGTAATAAATGTTGACTCATTTTCCATTTCATTTCTACCCTACAGCTCCGGAGTGCAAGTGCTAAAATTCCACCAGTCTATTGACTTGAGCACAGCAGTGTTTTTCTGATAAGAGCATGGAGCAGGGAGGACCGTCTGTTCATTTTGTCCTGGCCTCTATTCTCTTTTTTCACTACCGAGTCATGCTGTGCATTGAGGTCAATACAGGAAAACAGCTTCTACTAACATTGCACAGATAGTTTGTCCATTAATGGACCATACAAGACCACATTAATTGGACAGAACCGCAGCTAGATGAATCAACTGTACAAGAGTATCAGTCTGGTCATCTTAGATGGCATACAAATAGCTCAATCCTATACAGAAATAAGGAATAAAAAGTCAGAATGTGCTCTTACAGGAAAATGATCAGCAATAACATGGTGTGACTTCCCCAGAGGAAAGGCGAATTCAAAAAAAGATCACTGCTATGTCCAGCCAAATTTCTCCCAGACGTAACTGAGCTCAATTTAACATCAATATGAGATCCGGGCCTTTTTTCTTTTCTCATACTTAAATTCAGCTCCTGAGAAACAGCATTCCTCTCATCTCAATTTAAGCTTCTAAAATGCTCCTTGTTTTTCTCTCACTGCCCTGTCCTTTATTTGTCTGAAACAATCAGCCCCTAAGATTACAGTACAACGAGCCTGCACAATATAGAAATTAGATAAATAGAAATTTGTCTCAACTATTTTAAATCTGAGATGCTGATAAGAACATTATCCTTTTAAGGAGAAACATGTCAGAATTCAGTAAGCTACAAATAAAAGATTATTTATTTTTGATGAGACAAATGTGAGCGGCAACATTTTCCTCTGGGAAGGCGTGACTCAAAATTGTTTATCTTCTCATAACAGTATGTCCTGCAGTGTTTCACGTTTCACATTTGCTACAACAATTTGCCAACAATTAAATGTCTGTTCCTTTAGTATCACGTCTGTGAACAATTTAACTTACTGTCAAAAATATAAAAAAAATATATAAAATCGATCAACACCTTTTGATCGATCCGATTTAAGAATACAACGCCACGGCGGTATAATTAATTTTACATTTTGAGAATAGGAGCTATCTCTGAATGGATCTTAATGTTACACTCAGCACTCGATGATCATTACTGATCACAGAGGGAAATTCATTGGAGTGAACCTCAGTGCTGACTCAGCCATTCACCCAGTCCAACCCAACACAGAATTATGAAGCTCATCAAAGCACAATTGTTCCATATGGTTTGTTTCTGTGTGTTTTGGCTTGCCTATCCTGTCTCACTTACATAATTCATATTCGCCCTCACATCTGAACATGATAATTATGGCTTGAAAGAGCACTATCTACAGAGGGAGAGAAAGAAAACCCCTGCCCCTGTGCCTTCATCTGCTGTGTTTTTAGTAGTATTGTGTTCAGTGGCTGGGGAACAGAATGGAATTTCCTGTCGGGATAGGCCAACGTGCAGCTCAGCACTCGCTCCCTGCTCCGTGAAGAAGAGCGTTCAGAGTGGGCTTGGAGCAAGATCAGTGAGCTAAGAATATCCCAGGTCAGAGTTTAATGCATTTCATTGGTGAACACTGTAGCATTTATTTAGAGAGGGGCACAGGGTTTGTCTGGTCAGATTACTACGACCCCGCTTCACTTACAGGATATGGGCGTCGCCACACTCATTAAAAACACAATCAGAGATTTCAGAAGCAGAAAGTGTCAGACTGTGCCAAATTGGCAGGAGTGAAACAATCATAAAACATTAAAAAAACTGTTTATATTTCCATATTTTTTGCACAAAGGAAGCCACTATTCTGGCCTACTGGCATGCGGTAAAATAATGACGCACAATTAAGTGAGCCATCATTATACTCAGTGTTAGAAATTGTTTTAGAAATCCATGATTATGACTTGTAGTCCTGAAACTGCAAAGCCTAAAAAAGGGACACAGCATTCACAATGAGGATTAATAAGCAGTCACAGGATACATCATACGAGCATATGAGCCTAGAAGATGAAACCAGACACTGCAGAGGGAAGAAAAGACGTCTTTACTGCAGCAGCTTTAATGGAAGAAGAAGGCTAATCCAGCTATAACATATTCTCCCAGGGGTGCCTCCATATTAGCAATCACGCAGCAGGATCCGCACTATGAGTCCCACTGGTGTCTAGGAACATCTATCAGTGACAAGCGGCACAGAACAGTGAAGCTTGAATCCGCTCTCGTTACGTTTTTCTATCTCATAAATCATAGACAGACATTAAGTACCGGTTTGGCAATGCATGCGGGTTAATGTTTTCAAGGTGATTGACAATTCATCATAGCAACTGCCTGTCATGGAAGCAGTTACTTCTGAAAATGGCGTGCTGTGCCTGAGTTCCAGAGAAGTGGGGCCATCATGCTGTATCAACATTGGAGATTTCAGGCTCCATGAATGTTGACATTTGAGACAATTTAGGTAAGTGTCTCTCATGTTGAAAACTTTTATGTTCTTTCCTCGCAGATTACACAGTTAATTCGGCGAAATATAAATTCGATCAGCAATAGAGATACATTTATTTATCTGTATTAATCTCCTTGTTCCTGGCATGCACCTTTTCCTGTGGAGGCACCTTCAATTTGCTGTAGTCAAAAAAAAAACAAAAAAACCCAGAAATCTGAATTACAAAGAAAACATTCTATTTCTTTTCTTCTGAGAACTGATATTGCTGTCTCTAGGGGTGGTGTTCTACATTCAAGTTCCAAAGCCTATTGTCTAGTTCTCAAACAAATACACATTATACACACACTATTTTGCTTTTAATGGAAAAAGGTAGCAATGCCGTCACACTTTCTGAGAGCCCTGGATGTCTGTAATCGCATTCGGTGTACAGAAATTGACAAAAGCAAGCCTGGTGTGCCCTGTTGTCTTCTGAAGAGAAATGCAGGGTCAGAGAAGTCAAACAGCAAGCATTATGTAATGACCAATGATTCGTGATGTTATCCAATAGTCTTTACATAGGCTATGAGGTCTCAGAAAGTTACCTCATTGTGAGTAAATGGCTTTGCTTGGCCACACTCAGGCAGCTGATGCGTTTGAGGTCGTGACCTGATAGGTAGAGGAAGTGGCCAGTTGGTGGGTGGTCATCCTTGAGGAGATTCCTTAGGAAAGCCCAAACATTGCCACCTGTGCTTAGTCACCATCTGCCTGTGTGAGAGGCACCTGACCCATTTCTCAAGGCCCAACAGCATCCCAGAGAACAAATGCAGAGCGACAGCTTCTCCCAAAAAAATAAAGATTAATTGCAAACGGAAACAATTCGTTCACAACAGGACACGCGGCGGCGGAGGATAACTCGTCTTCAAAGTTGCCGGCCTGGCCCGATGTGAAAAGTTTAGAAGTGGCTCACTTCAAAGCCAGCCAGGCCTGAGCAGCTTTCCTGCCATTCTTATGTTCAGCCTCAAGTTGCTATAAGCAGCCATGGCATCCTGTCCCCTGCCGTCTTAGGTGGATTGGCTTTGTTTGTGTAGCAAAAAGCATGGGGGGGTGTCTAATGCTCTCTTCACTGGTTCTAGATCCTGTTGGCAGGCTTGGTGGCCTTGTTAGCAAGTTGAGGCCTTGTTATGTTGTACAAGTCATATATGACTTGTATCTGAGAGCCGTTTGGGATGTTCACACATGCACAGGTGTGGAGAATGCACTGTGGTGCTGAAATCAAGCCTGCTCTGCTGCATGATCATGTAGGTTGTAAGAATTCTTTTTTTGTTTTTTTGTTATGATTTTTTTTTCCATCTCCACGCCTGGCATGGTCGATGGCTTTCTGAGTTAATTACGTAGGATGAGGCAAAGGGAGAGGGAGGTGGGGGCAGGATAAGAAGAAAAACGAAACCGGATAGTCAACTTCATTTAGGAGCTCCTAATTGCACCCTACAGGCCCGTGGCAGACGGCAGGGGTCTCTCTATGAGTGGGACGCAGCGGTGCCTTTCTGGCACACACACGCAAACTCACTCCGAGAGAAAGAGAGTAGCGAGAACATGAAACGGGTCAGAGATTAAACACTTTCTTTACACTGGTAATTAAGCCATCATCAGGCTGAGGAGCATTTATTATCAGGCTGGTGCTCGTTTACATGGATGTGAATTCTGAGCGAGCTCTCTAGATGCGTGCACACACACACACACACACACACGCACACGCACACAATTGTCTCAGCATCAGCATAATGATCTCTTACCCCACAGGAAGGAGATTGTGTCAGGGTGATGACAGTTCTAACTCATTTATTAAGGCCTTTTATTTCTCAGTATCACTTTATTGGGCCAATGATTGTATAGACAGGGTGGTGTGATATTTAATACAAGCTAATAACAGTTGTAGTCACTGTATGATAATATTGAATGTCCCTGTGAGATATGATTTGCCTGAATCTTCTTTGTGCTCAGGCTAAATTTAAATTGTTTAGGTTTTCAGACACAAACCTTTGATTGTGTTTAAACAGTTCACTCTAAACACACACTGTGCGCTGGCAATATATTGCATAAATGCTAGAAGTAAAGGTTACAATCAGATGGTTTCTCTGATAATTCTGCACTGTGTGTGTGTGTGTGCATGGACCTTTTTAAGAGGTGAAGAATAAGGATGCTCATATAAATACCTTTATGACTGTATATACTTTTTCTTTCACTCACTGTAAGATGTGATTTTTTTTATCACTACATTTTAAAGCTTTTGAAAACAGATTGATTGCTAATTGCTATTTTTGGAAGTCAGCATGATTTCTTTTTTTCATAAAAAAAAAGACAGCTTCTAGTTGATTTCACACCGCACAAGTGTATAACAACATAGGAGCAGAAAAAGAGCAGAAAACATGTAGCTGTACTGTAAATGACACTGTTGTCTAAAGTTTGTGTTTTATATAGTCAGTGCTAGCTATCATGTCACATTTCTTGGTGCCTTGACAAACAAAAATTCTAGGCTGTGAATAACATTGATGTGTGATTTAAAGATGTGATCTTAATTCCTTCTCAATTGTGAATTTGCTTTCCCTGTCTTTTTTTACTTAAATAAATTTGTGCTTTTGTACTTGAGAAGCATGAAGAAGAAGAAGAAGAAGAAGAAGAAGAAGAAGAAGAAGTAGAAGTGAAAAGGATTAGGTGCACACACTTGAGCATCCTAAGCATGACCAGCATATGGAGAATTGCAGTGCCTAATTATAGTCTCCCATCTTAAATTGGAACTCACTGCAGACTCCTTAACAGTATGTGAGCCTGCTGCTTGGTGGACCTGCAGCATAGATTCTGCTAAAGCCTTGGGGAGGTACACAGAGCACCACCTCTCCTTTTGGACATGTCCATGTGTCACTGTCACCCTTTGTGTCTCTGTTCCATGTCATCTGTGCATACAGCCTGTGTTCTCCCAGCCCGTGTTCTGAAAGGGACACATGGGCCTTTGTTGGGTCTTGTGTGTAATTGCACACAGTCACACCAACAGGCAGAGAAAGTAGCACTTAGTTCAGTAAATTACCTTGGTGAGGTAATTACCTGCTTGTTAGGTGGCTTTGTGGTCACCTGTACAGAGCACTGCATTACACCTGGACTATTGTCTGAAGCCCACAACAGCATCCCGAACCGCCCCTCCACTTCCCTCCCCTTTTTCTTTCAACTTTACCTTCTTGTCCCTGACCACCTGAACTTGTGGGTTGGCCTTCCCAATAATTGCCCCAGCTTTCTAATTACAGGGGAAAGGGAAAGTGGCCAGGGTAGGGTTTTTTTTTTGGGTTTTTTCTGCATGTGGCAGCACAATAACCACCACGCCTCGAATCTGTTTCAAAACTGCTCTGTGTCAGTGTTATCAATGACCCGCCACTGTGCTTGGGAAACTAGATGGCTGCAAAACGAACTAAAAATCTGTCACAATTATTCACGCCCAGCTAAAATGAAGCTGGCTGTGGACAGTGGGAGGAGAGGAAGAGAAAAGTGAGAACTTTGCATTATGAAATATGCTATATGAGTATAATCTTCTGGGCTTTGTGTGTGCTGTGGCGTGTGCCAAGCTCCTAGGTGGGCAATCTTAGAGACAGTAGGGAGGCCCGGTGTTATTTCTGGGCATATTTAGCATGGCCTACATGGGTGTTAGGCTCTAAAACTGGAACACAAGTCATAAAAGATACGAATAAGCTCCCAACTTTTTTCAGCTGCATATATCTAAAGCTAAATACAGATACGAGTGGAGTATGATCATACTCAGAAGCTTTTTTTTTAAGTGAAGTCCATTCATCTACCATTATTTATTAGTTTTCAATAAATCATTTTAATGATCATGCACAGAAATGTAATATTTGAGGGGTAAAATCTCTGCTGAATTGAAGTGCGATTTGACGCGGATTGGGTTTGTAGGCTGCATAAAAATTCAATAGCCATGTCAAATCCTTATATTATTTTATCCTTTTTATTTAAAAGAAATTCAGACTGCTGTGTTAAATTGCTGGCTGTGTTGCTCGTTACAAGCACCACTACGTCTCAGACGCCCCCTTCTAAAAGCCGAGATGATTTGTCCCCTTCAGGCTTGCTCTCGCTGTCCCCTCTTTCTCACTCGATTGCTGTTGAGATCGGATTTCTGCAGCACCTCTAAGGGCTCTCTGACCCTTCATCCAGTACCCTCTGGCTGTGTTGTGACTTGTCTACCTCTGTCTGTCTTTATCAGCATGTCTGGGAGTGGCAGGGCTCGCTATGGGTTGAGAAGGAAGGTTGAGGATGTTAAATGAGTAACTGGCCATGAAGATACTGCTCGTGTAGGTCTAACATGACCTCGGAGTAACAGTCTATCTGCCCTCCTGCCTGCTCAGTCAGGCCTTCTTGTCCTTTAGTGCCCTGGAGCTCTCTGGAGATTCTCGTAGTTTAACCGAGAGACCACTATATCTTCTAGACTTTCAGTGAAAGCAGTGTCTGAGGGAAGGCTGGTGCTAAACTGACATTGTAGATGACAGATGGTTGAAATAGAAACTTACTGAGTTTGAAATTCTATCTGATGCATATTGTGCACAAGCACAAATTTTTCAGGGTTTTTTTGTTTTAAGCTTAAACACAAATTTCCTTTGCTATAGCTGAAATGTACTATAACAAGCACACACAAAAAAACAGAATGTTTGTAATGTGTAAAAACACTGGGTACATATAGACATGGTTATGTGTCATGTAATCTTGAGAATAAGATTTATATAGTATTATAAATTATAAATAATAATCATTGATAGATGATAGATAAACCTACTGGCCTAATCGTTCAGTTGGAGAATAGGTATTGTTATGCCATACACTCTGTTTGTGCAGCTGCTTCAGTAATCCGATTTCAGTGGTTATAAATCAGTACAGTCTCTTTACTTGGCCTAAGTGAAGTTTTCTGTTTGGTTTCTTCTGCACCTCAGGGTTTCTATGGTTTCAGATGCATAATAGCCCTTTTCAAGGTCATGACCACAGGTGACTGCAGTTCGGGAGGATGAAGTTGGGCTTCCTAAGAAGAATAAAAGGGAAATGTGCACTTCCCAGACCTCCCAGTGCCCCTGTAACACAGTGATTTATGGTCCCCAGTGTGGCGTTTTTCTGATTGGGTTTATGGTGGAATTTCCACCTTCTCTTCTCCTCATTGTCATGGGGGTTCCAAGATGCTAAATATAACCCATGGTAAAGTGAAAGACATGATGCAATATTGGTGAATGATGAGTTCAGAAAATGTTCAGCATGCAATAGGTCATGGGGTCTATCTAATTAAGACATGAGCTAGGAACCATCTCCTTCCTTGTGTTAGGAGAGTGTGAGTTATGGCAGGAGATCATGAGTCAATGACTTTCACACAGACACAGACACACACACACACACACACACACACACTTGCTCAAATGGAGCTATCCATGGGTCACTTACCTCCGCTTGCCGCCCACTGGCTGGCCCCCTTCTGAGCTGCATTGTCTGACTGAGCATGTGTGTGTGTTTGCGTGTGTGTGTATTTGTCACACCTTCAGTAGGCCATGCAGGTTCCCAGCTGCAGCAGCAGAGTGTGATTAGCATCTCCACTGGCCTCCTGCGCTCAGGTAGCAGCCACCCCTGTCCGGCTGCTGAGAGAAGCCACCAGTGTGCTGGCACATGTTCAGACACACTGTGAGCTCCACCAGGTGGCTCTCCTCCGAGACTCTCAATGCGATGTACCACAATGCAGCTCCGCTACTTTCCTACAGCTTACACTGAACTACAACTGCCTATCCACTATGATCTGTTGTTTTACAATAAGGGACTGATCCTATTTCAGGCTGAGATCTGTTACAGAAGCTTTCTGAACAGACAAACACAGTGCATATCAGGAAATCCAACAGCACCTCTTACAGTCATATTTAGGGTCAGAAAATGTATTCAGGCTCAGATTCTATTCAGAGAGATGCTGTAAGGAAAAACACTAAGCACAGTGAATGTCATTTTCAATTCAGGTGGGTGATGAGCAGGTCCAATGCTTAACAAAGCCTTAAATGATTATTAAGCTTCACCCAAGTCCTTCAAGCTGCTAATAATAATAATAATAGTTGGATAAAAGTAGGCCAGAAGCAAGCATGAAATATGTGCAGCCACCATGACGGGTCCTGCTCCATCTCCCTCACTGTGAACCATGCTGGGGACACATGGCAGCCTGGGAGAGCTGCTGCTTGTGTCTGTGTTGCAGAGAGAATGACAGAGCATCATGTGTGATATGAAGAAGGAACAAAAGAGTGTGTCATTTCCCCTCTGTCTGATTGAAAGCAAGCAGCAGTGCTTTAGTAATTAGGCTCCTGTGGATTATGAAGGAAAAAAATTGCTGGGGCATTGTCTGAATAGTGTGTATGCTGCCCATGCTTTTGTGCCATAATTCTTTTTTCATGTTAGCTTGACGTATTTTTTTCAATAGTTCTTTTTTTATATATATATATATTTTTTTTTTCATTTAATTCTGCTGCCGATCACTGTTGTCATGGTGCTTTAAATTTACAGCATCACTATTAAGTATGAACCCTAAATGTCTAAACTCTTGATGTCGGCTCCTGGGGGGTTGCAAAATACAGAAAGGAAATTGTTCTCAATGAGTTTCAGTGTTCTAGGAACAATAAACAAGACTTTCATTTCATCCAAATAAGTTTTACTCAGGATCTTGTATTGCATGCCACATTCACAAAGATTTGTTAAGAGATGACTTTTAATGGGTGGGTGTTTGCTTTTGTTACTCTTTATTATTGCAATTGAGCTATTCATTTGAGAGAATAACGTTTTAGACTCCACTGAAGGATTTCGTTTCTATGGGACAATGAGGAACAGACTAGCTGTAAGTGTAGGGTAGAGAGTGAGTGTGAGTGCTTGGTGAGGGTCCACAATTAGTGGAGAACAAGACAAAAATGAAAGAAACATCCAGGAAACTATCAGCATGTATATGGAAGGAAATCAGTATCTGAATTGTTACTCAAATATTGTATGAGTTTTATAAGACACTTATATATTTTATATCATTTAGTATATTTAGCATGGTTCAAAATCCAGTGAAAAAATTATTTAGTCTTAGTAGGAATTTTTTTCTTTCTTTCTTTTTCTTCTTCTTCTAAAAATAATAATAATAATAATCATAATAATAATAATAATAATAATAATAATAATAATAATTATTATTATTATTATTATTATTATTATTATTATTATTA
>JAOTRJ010000051.1:25651115-25661177 GCA_028564905.1 Leptodoras praelongus | reverse complement strand
TATATATATATATATACATACAGGGGTTGGACAATGAAACTGAAACACCTGTCATTTTAGTGTGGGAGGTTTCATGGATACACCATACTAATAAATTATTGTGGTCTAAAAAGACAGGTGTTTCAGTTTCATTGTCTAACCCCTGTATATCCTAATGGTATTTGTCTAATGGTATGTCTGCAATATGAAGTCTTTGTATTTGTTCATTATTATAAACAGATAAGTCCTTGTCCATCTAGACGATTGTGCTGCATTGTGTGATCACGCCACACTCCACCACACATGTACAGGCTATATTACATCATGGCAGCACTACACAGATGTGTCTGTCATGAGCATGCTGATCACTATGGCATCTCTCCCCCCTGTCATCTAAACTGCTGAGACATCAGTCCTGCTGCATCAGTGCAACACAAATACCAGTCGAACCCATCCCCAGCAAGTCCCCAAGCATCCTGAGCATGGAGTCTAATCTGTCTGACATCAGAGAGATTTGCAGCAGTTGTCTGATTCCTGGTACAAACATTTCATCACAACACTTCACTCCATCAATAGAGGCTTTCAGCAGCCTGTGAAATGGTACCCTTGTTTCACTCCCAGCTTCAATGAAACATTGTAGGAGCTGTAAATAGAACTAAGTCCTCTATATTTCTGATTGAATTCAGGGGCGATACTTGCTTAGACCTGATATAGGACCAGTGTTAACTTAAGTGCTAGTGGAATGGCTTTAAGAAGGCTAGAGAGCTGGGAAGGGCTGTCTATTTTCCAATACTGAATTCGCATGATTCTGAAGAGGTAGGATCTCTCTTTCTGTCTTTCACTTCATCCTGCCTTCCTGGTGTCCCAGGCTCGTTTCTTCATGTGTTCATGTTGCGATTCAGCCGTAGTAAATAAATGTGTTATGATGTAGTGGCTGCTGAATTACAATGAGCAAATGCTGTGCAGAATAATATATGATCTCTTCATGCTTAATGAACTGTTCTTGTTCGGCCGTATCACAGAGAGTCATTATGTACTGCCTAATTATTCCCTGATGTAATATCGTCATTTGGATTCTGTATCACACACATGATTATAGTGATGGACATAATAATTAGAGCTAAAGCAGTATATTAAGCTCTATGGATGTTCTTTACTGTGCCAAAGTGGTGGCCTTTCAAACATCTTTTAATCTTGGCCTTCTGATACTGGTACAAATTCTTTATGGAACGATTTCTTCTGAATCAAAAAAGAAGATGAACAGTGACTCGTTCATGCGAGCTTTCCTTGGGTGAGGTGTTGTTCTCGTGTGCCATGCAGCACTTTGTCTTTTTGTCTCAGGATCGTACTCGGATACCCATGATTCATCCCCTGTGGTCACTCTGTTCAGAAAATTGGGCTATCTTCTTAAACGATCCATTTACTCCAAAATTGCATTGTTCCAGTGACGAGGCACTTAAGCTGGATTTTAAAAAAACAAACATTTGGGGGCTGTGTAGGCTAGAGTGCAACTGAATCAGGTTGTACAGTTTAACTGACCTTGAACAATCATCCCCATGAGTATGCCCTACAGAGCATTTCATTCTCATTACTTTCCAGACAGACCTTGTGTAATCCCTGCTCTCCTGCATTTCCTGAACAATTTATTTCATTACAGAGTAATGGATAAGTTTCTACTCAAAATGTGTGTGTGTGTGTGTGTGTATGTATTCAGGAGTGTTAATGTACCCAATATTATAACAGAAACAAAAATATGTCAAGACTATTCAATGTTATTGTCTAGTGAGCAAAAGAGTTTTTTCTGTGAGCAAAAGAGTTTTTGGATCATTTCTATGCCATAACAATGACTAAATAAGAACTGAAATTCTTCATGATCAAATGAACCAGGAACAGTGTTATGGCTTTCATACTGGCAGATTATTATAAGAAACATGCTTTTTTTCCCCTCCTGCACAATCTGACGCTATTTCAGAGGTGTTACTACACATATTACTGGTGACCTTCTCAGAAAGTACAGGTCTTGTTAAGGAGTTCAAATACTGCAAAGAGTGGAAGGTGGCAATGCTGTTATATAACACTGCCGAGGGAAAATAAAAATATCAAAAGGTTAACTAACCCAAACCCACACTCGAGTAAATTAATGACTGTATGTCAGAGTCTTTTCTCTGATATTTAGAGTGCAAAATGTAATTCCACAGAGCCTGTACAGTCAGGCGTAGGTAGAATCATTTTCTATCAAGCCGATAATAATCTTTCTTTGCACGTCTCTATATATGGCTGACCTTTCATTAAGCGTAATTGAGTTTTGACAGTGGTATCGAAGTGAATATTCAACAACAACAACAACAATAAGAATTAAATAAACGATTTAAAAGAAGAAATATTTGTCCAAATGGATGAGATAAAAATTATGCTCTTGATAGAGAGGTTTTCTACCTGGGCATATTTACAGTACAACAATTGAGGTTGTAAGTTATGAATACAGATATGAATATGTCGGTTCACAAACCGATAGGCGTCTTGTACAAGTGTCACAAAGCGTTCACGAAATGAAATAACGTTGGGGCAAAATCTGCCCCGTGAGGACCTAATGAACTCATTTTCATGTTGCTTGGGGATCTTCAACTCAGCACATCTTAATTGTTTGTGCAATTTTTATCTACTTAATGTGCTCTACAGGGGCACCTAATTTTATGCCAAGGAAGGGTCTCTGTTCAGCAAGCATTATGTGTTGCACGCAATTTTCGTTGCACCTTGTGAACGTGTTAATAAGTGGATGTGATTCTGCTAAATTGGCCCTATGATTACAGCGTGTAGAAGCACTTTAATACAAATGGCCGCTGTGCTGTTGCCATTGCTAAAGGATGGAGGACATTATTGGTTTCACCGGCTTGGTTTGGGTTTTGCTGAGCCGTCTTGGATTGAATACTTTCCCATACTGCCAGTGTGTCTCCAGCTGACGAAGCTTGAAACCTATTTTGGTGATGAGGGCAAATGGGTTTAGGTATCTTTCACTCCCTGCAGCACTGAGCCCCTAAACACAACCATTAGGGAGATTTTCTATTTTAGTGGAGCAGTGACAGGTGAAACCAAGCAGAAAATGTTAAAATGTTAAAGCATTTCTAACAGACACACACAGAGACACCAGATACACAAACGTTCTCAAACACGCAAAGATAATCTGTACACATCATGAACAGTTTATTTCAGCTGTTCAAGTTCATTGTACAAAGAGGCTCACGTGACGTCTCTTCATGCCACATTTGTCCTGCCATTTGAGCTCAGGCTTTTCTTGATTACATCTACGATTAAATCGTGTGAAATCAATGTCTATCACGCTGTATGGGATCAGCAAACATTGCATCCCCTCATCCGCTCATGACTGGTATGTCACTTCGCATTCAGACCACTAGCACGGCCTCTGGTGTACAGAGAGTTGCCCTCTCATTAGCAGCTCTCTCCCCGAGCGTAACACAGAGCTGAACGCTACAGCCGGCAGATATGAAATCCATACTTCATGCATTTTGCATGAGGGGGCAATGATCAGTGGCTGGAAGCCAAGTGGGTTTTTTTTTGTACTGGGAATTTACTAAAGAAATTACTGAGAAATGGTGCTAATTGAGAAGAACCAATATTGTCAAAAAGACACCAAAATCGAGGCTAAGGAATTAAACAGATAGGAAAGTTGGGATTTGTGCTTAAAATGATACATCAACATTATGTGTATTATAAATAAAACCAGTAATTATAAATTACAGTAGGTTATCGTGATATTGCGGTAAGAATAAAATAAATCTATTGATTTATATATTAGTTTTTTAAACAAACTGTAATAAAACTGTAGTGGGGCTTTATTATGTAAAAAGAAGTATTATTGCATAAACTGGATTTTATTCATTCTCATTTTTGCTACAGCCATCTTGCATTGTTATGATGCATATACAACACCACCCCCAAACAAGTAGGGCTACTGCTGTGACTATATTTTTTGCATGATTATATTACATGTGGTAAACAATGTGCTTCTCTGATTGCTTACAGACAGACGTTATCAGGAGTGTGAGTGAGTCAGGGAATGGCTGTTAGTCAGAAACCTCTCTGTCTGGAGCAGCTGGAGTCAGACCCGAGCGGCTTCTCGGCCTGTCTGGAGCACTACGACCTCCAGGATAATACAGAGGAGCTGGATGTAGACGAGTGTGATGCCAAACTTCAGGGTCAGTGTCTGTTCTCATGGTGGTCTTTGACTATTGCACACAAATTATCAAACACTAATTCTTAGTATTGACATGCAGATATCATCCCTCACTATGCATTTTGCCATATTCTGAATGATCATTTCTAATCTATCTGATGTTTAAATTCTATAATTGAATAACATTTTTATTAGTAGGATTTTTCTGCATAAGAAATCCACATATCCACAAATCCACATGACGCTGTCCAACACTTAGTGGCATGTTTTGCAGTCCTTAATGTTGTGTGAGCATTTCATGATGAACGGACCAACAAAAACAATCCACAATGGCTTGGAATAAAATCTCTTTTTTTAAATTAACTTACAGTAAAATTAAAGAAAGTTTTTGCCTTTTCCTGTAAAGCAGCAATTTTTTGATATATTTGACTATTGTCTTTGGACAGCATTGATAATTAATATCCTTTAATGCCTGGTATAGACCTGTATAAATGCTCCTAAACAGTTACTGTTACTTGCAGAATGTTTAGATTTTGAGTATTGTATGGCTTGTGTCCATAAGATGATAGTAGTCACTAATGACTTAATTTAGGAATACAGTATGAAACAGTATGAAACTTGCTGTTATAGGCTAATAATGAATGGCACGGTGGTGTGATGTCTGAAGTGGATTATACTTCAATAGAAGTGCATCCTGAAATATTTTTTATTCCACTTAGACCACAGCAATTTACCAATGCTGGCTTTTTAAATTAAAGAATGACATCATATATTTGACATATGTTTAACAAGGTTTGCGTCTCTCACGAGCCTAAGCTGAAAACTTTTTTGTATAGCAAGAAACAGCTTCACTTCTGACTGTGATATATATACTCCTAAAAAATTAAAGGAACACTTCAGATCATCAGATCAAAAGATCATCAGATCAAAAAATCATGCAGAATATCTTTCCTGCTATGGACTGGGTAACGTGTTAGGGACAAAAAAGATGCCACATCATTTGATGGAAATGAAAATGATCACCCTACAGAGGGTTGAATTCAAAGACGCCCTGAAAATCAAAGTGAAAAATGATGCAGCAGGTTAGTCTCAGGTTAGATTCGAAATGGTACTCATTAGTTTGTATGGCCTCCACATGCTTGTATGCAACATACCCTGACAATATCAGGGTATGTTCCTAATGAGATGACGGATGGTGTCCTGGGGATCTCCTCCCAAATCTGGACCAGTGCATCACTGAGCTCCTGGACACTCTGAAGTGCAATCTGAAGGTGTTGGATGGACCGAAACATAATGTCCCAGAGGTGTTCTACTGGATTAAGTTCAGGCAAGCAGGGGCCAGTCAATGGTATCAATTCCTTCATCCTCCAAGAACTGCCTACATACTCTTACCGCAGGAGGCTAGGCATTGCCGTGCACCAGGAGGAACACAGGACCCACTGCACCAGCATAGAGTCTGACAATGGGTCCAAGGATTTCATCCCGATAGCTAATAGCAGGTGCCATTGTCTAGCCTGTAGATGTCTGTGCATCCTTCCAGGGATATACCTCATCAGACTATCACTGACCCACCACCAAACTGGTCATGCTGAATGATGTTGCAGGTGGCATATTGTTCTCCACGGTGGCTCCAGACCCTGTCACGTCTGTCACATGTGCTCAGGTGAAACCTGCTCTCATCTGTGAAAAGCACCAGTGGTAGATCCTCCAATTCTGGTGCCAATGGAGCTCTCCTCCATACTCTTAAGACTGGCAAGACAAAACCTTCTGGCAATAGCACGTATTGATGTGCCATCCTGCAGGATTTTAGACTACCTGTGCCACCTCTATAGGGTCCAGGTACCGCACCATGGGAGTAGTAGTGACACTGACCCTAGCCAACTGCAAAACTAGTGAAAAATCAGTCAGAAAAGATGAGGAGAGGCAAAATGTCAGTGGCATCCACCTATTAAACCATTCCTGTTGTGGGGGTCGTCTCATCATTGCCCTCTAGTGCACCTGATGTTAATTTCATTAACACCAAAGCAGCTGAAACTGATTAACAAACAGTTAGATTGGGTTAGGGCTGCAGGATTCTCTGTGTGAATCATAACATGACACTGTTTAGTAAAAGACTGTTACAATTATAACCAATAAAACAATTTCAGACATACTGTTTATTACCATACACTTGTAAATCATTAGCACTCATCACCTACAGATGATAAGTGACAAATTAAAGGATAAAAAAACAGAAAGTGTCATAGTTGTTGGTGTCATTACAAACTGTCATAACAGCTCTGATGTGCCTTTGCAGAAATTCTTGCAGAATTGTACTGGAGGGATAAATCAGCATTCTTCCAAATGAGCCACTGATTTTTCCTTTATTTGGTCCTATGCTTGTGCATTGCTTGTACACTGTGTTTCAGTATCTGTAACCATGTTGCGACATTCTGTGTTATCCTGTACAGCAGAGTTTAATGCCTCCAGGGAAATCCCCAGGTGCCAATAGTATAGTCCTCCAGCTGGACTCATGAATTGCTACCCTGCTGGACATCAATTGTGGCCTTACCCCATTATTGCGCACTTCAAAGTTTGCATAGTCAGTCTAATTACTTACTACTACTACATGATTGCTAGTTTGCTATTCTGCCATCAGCAAGCTCAAAATTACAGGTCCAACAACAGATCGGTGGATTTTTCACTGTGTCTGTGTCCTTGTGCGTCCGCGTGTGTGTCCGTGTGTGTGTGTGTGTGTGTGTGTGTGTGTGTACGCATGTCTGCCTGTGTCTGAGTTTATACTCACTTGCATTATGGAGATTGCTCACTAGAAATGTACAGTATATGACCTCATATAAAGTGATCTAATATTATAATAATAATATAATTTTTCTTTTTCTTTTCAGAATCAAGAAAACATACTTTTGAAGCAATATACTCTTTTCTTCCATTTAAGTCTTTGGATCGCAAAGTGTTCCTTGATGACGTGCCAATCCTGGTGCAAGTGACAGAGGTGGAGCGTCTTACGTGTACAAGGGTAAAAACAGTTGCTTATTTATTATCCTAACACTACAAACACACTTTACACACATTTTAACTTTACTAAACATCTGCTTTAGGAATCACTTTCACCATAATTTTTCCTCCCAAAGACTGAATGGCTGAAAATGTTTTAAACCTATCTAGAATATCTAGAACATGCAGATAATGTTACGGCAGCGATGGAGCTGCAGGACCCAAGTGCAGAATTAGGCTGGGCAGCCCAGCTGACAGAGGGAGGAATAAGGGGAAAAATAAACGGAATGGGGTTAAAATTAATATATATTTATTTATTGGGTTGAATAAATTAATATATAAATATAACCCTGTGAAAATAACAGGGAAAAATAAAAATGAAATTTGTTTGTGTGTATTGATCTTTTATACTTTATACTCAACGTGAGGAGGCTTTGAGTTACCGTTGAGCTAAATGGACAACTCCAGAAGCCAAGAGGAGAAATAAGCTCAAAAGTAAACACCGACCTCCCGGCCTCAAACAAAAGAGCTTTTCATGAATGACGGTTGGGGAAAAAAGAATGAAACATGAGAGCAGCGCAGAGAGAAACTGAAACACCGGCATAGCAGTTTATAACAAAGGGGAAAGATGCTCAGGGTGGCAAAGAGAGTGCAGTGCTTGAAATAAGGGGAATAAGGGGAAGAGATAGGAGAGTGATCCTACTATATTACCAAAGTCCTACCCCATAGTCTTTTCTCTACAAAGAGGAGAGCGATTACTGCACAGTGGAACTGCCAGAGCCGCAGAGAGCGCAGTTCTCCATTAGAGAGCAGAGGTAAAGAGAGGAAAGTGTCCCTACAATATTACCTCGGACCGAAGTCCTACCCCTGTAGTCTCATCTCTACAAAAAGGAGAATTTCCCGTCCCGGGAAAATGGTCGAGAGAAGCGACGAGAGCACCGGGCCAAAGGTCTCTTTAAATAAGCCAAAGCACCAGTGTCTCTCATTGCGCTAAATTGCCCCGGGGTCTGCTGGGAGATGGAGTTCTCCTGTTGGGGCCCCCTAGTGTCAGACTGCTGCACAACACCACACCTTACAGATATCCAAAAGACTATTTGTTGGCTTAGATCTTGTTATTCATGATATTAATTTTTATATTTTCAATATCTTCACTGAAAAAAGCTCTTTTTTTTATTTATGTGCAATATGTACCTTAGTGACAACAGTTTCTAAATAACATCCTGCATTTGAACTCCTTCTCTGAAAGGTGTTGAATCCCAACCTGTACACTATCGAGCTACGCTACGGGAGCTTCACATGGAAAATCAAGAGGCGTTTCAAGCATTTTCAACTGCTTCACCAGGAGCTGCTCAAGTTCAAGGCCTTCTTAAAGATCCCCCTGCCAAGTCGAATGTAAGCTATATAAACATAAACACATGCACAAACACACTTGTTTCCTTTAACTCCCTTTCATGACTGTAGCTAATAATATTATTCTTAGCTCTAAATCTAACCTTAGTACTCAGAAGGGAATTTTTTATATCTTTTATATTAGCAAATAAAATTGCTTTTGAAAAAAAAAAAACACTTCTCTTCCTGATGATCAAGGAAAAGTTTCCACATGGGGATATCCAGTCATCACAGTGCAACATAGAAAGATACAGCCCTGTGCTCGAGATGTCAGTCTGTCCCAGATGTGTCCCCCACAGCTGGCTCTGAGTGTTGTATAGACAGAAAAAAAATCGTTCTCTCCTGTTTCTTTGTTTTTTTTATCGATCTGTTGTCAGAACATAGCTAGTGTCAGAACAGTGCAGATAAATGGGTCAGAGGCACAACCAAGAACCACGTTAAACTATGGGCAATATCTTTCTTCTAGTCACTCAGTCAAAAGGAGGTCATTGGAAGGTCAGGACACGAAGAGGTCTCAGACAAGACACATGCCCACGCTGCCACGCAGACCCGATGCTCTGGTCAAGGAGGAACAGCTGATCAGCAGAAAAGTTAGAACTGATATTATACCTTATTCTAAAGGAATAACGAATATTAAAAATAAATGGCTACTGCAGTGAACTTTATATTTCATTAGATGCAGCTTGAAGACTATCTCAAGAATATTTTGAAAAAATCATTATACAGGAATCATCCTGCAACAGTAAGTAACATAAAATATAGCATCAGTTTCCACTGAATGAGAATCAAGAAGTTGAGAAAAATGTTTAGTCATGTATGATGTCATCAGTAAAGGAAAAGTTATCACATTTTTCTCATTAGAAGATTTGTGTATCCCAAATACACTGAAGTACCAGAAAAACTGGTATAATACATACATACATACATACATACATACATACATATATATATATATATTTTTTTTTTTTTATATTAGGGGTGGGACTCGATTAATAAAATTTTAATTTAAGTTTGAATGATGAATGAATCAATGAACATAAGCGTAAACTTGAACATCTTGTTTATTTTTCCACCAGTCTACTTCCCTTTCCTTATCATACAGCTGCTGGATTTTCTTCGACATGTGGTTGAGTGTTGACTGCCGACAATGTTTGCTCATACTAGGAATACATTTAGCTGGAACTCGTGCACTGAGAAACATTCCACGGTGCAAAAGTGTCTCATGCATTAAATGCGTTATTTTTTTTAGTTCGTTATTTTCCCTGTAATTAATTAATTTCTGTATATATATATATATATAATCAGTCAGTCAGTCATTATCTGTACCACTTATTCCCAGTTACGGGGTCATGGGGGAGCCGGTGCCCAGCCCAGCCGGTGGCCAGCAACCCTAGACAGGGCGCTAATCCATCGTAGGGCTCATACACATATGCATTCACACACTAAGGGCCAATTTTCCCATCACCAATTCACCTACCTGCATGTCTTTGGACTGTGAGAGGAAACCG
>JAOTRJ010000051.1:25630237-25640633 GCA_028564905.1 Leptodoras praelongus | reverse complement strand
AAATAAACAAGATGTTGAAGTTTACGCTTATGTTCATTGATTCATTCATCATTCAAACTTAAATTAATATTTCTCATAAAATATTAAATATTGAAATGCGATTAAAATGTGATTAATTTTAATTAATTAATTACAAAGCTTCTAATTAATTAGATAATTTTTTTGAATCGAGTCCCACCCCTAATAAAAACACATGGAACATCTTTTCAGATAGCAGCGACAAACACTGAGGCCTTGATGGCCTATGATGATGAGTGTCTCACACTGTCAAATAGCAGTGCATTCAGTACACACCTTATATCAGCTTCCATTTAAACAGGCTTTCGGTTTTCTGTGTGTCGTTTTCTTGTCCAGATTTCATTGACAGGTATAAGACACCGAGGATGCCCTGGCATGATGTTGGTGTTGTGGTTGATGGGAAGGCTGCGAGGGACATCGCCAGGCATTTCATACAGAGATGGAACTTCACAAAGGTAGGGAGGATACTATAAGCTCAGACAAAGGGGAAAGGATGACATGAATGATTATAATGCATAAGGCTAATATGAAAGCAGTAGTTTGTTTTCTCTGACTGTTCATGGGAGGTCTGTAAAACAGACAGCAGGTCTGCAATTTTTTGGCTTTTATTTTGTTAAAAGTAGCGAAAATCACAACCTGCCATTGTCAAAATTTTGTATTTATTATTTATTATTTATTATTAGGTCATATAGGTTTTAGCCTCAGTAACTCAAGGCTTATGAATAATGTCAACTTGAAGTTTTACACACAATGAGATAAGATTGGGTTAGTGAAAATATGCTCATTATAAAAAAAAAATCTATACTGAAGAGTCATCAGATTCATTTTACAATTAAAGCGGATCATTGCTGCAAAAAGTTTGACAACCCCTGGTTTAAGTAATGCATATCCTATTAATTATTAATTGTTGTATGATTTGCGCGCAGTCATCCGCTCCTGTTAGTACTATAAACTAAAAATGCACCAGAAATAAAGATCAAAAACATGCATGAACCACAGCCACCCCCAACCTCTTGTAGTCGTTTCTGAAGTGATCTTTATTAGCTTGAGCTTAGCACCCCCTGCAGTTGTGCATTGTGTCTTGTTCTGAATGCCGTCAGCATTCAATGGCGAGCCTACTCTCCCGGCTCCCTTTTAAAGCAATTAGAGGCCTTTTTACTCTGATTGTTCAGTAATTGAATTGGTTTGAGGCCTGTATGATTTCCTTTGCAATATGCCAGTCATATTTCAGGCTTGGCTACAGATCAGACACTCTCCTGGTGAATAATTAAAGTGGAAGGAGCCAGGTGTGTGCACAGCGCAGGAGGCCAAACAAAAGGCGGCTGAATGCTTCTGATGAGGTGTTTAGGGGAAATGAGAATTCTCCGCTCAAAGACAGTGCACTCTCATTTATTTCCTTTGGTGCCAGTTGACTGGTGCTGATTAGAGATCGGCACTCAGCTATTTTCTGTATTCATCACACCACAAAGAAAGAATGTCAAAGTGAGAACAATTCAATGAGTAATGAGTGTATGTGACTATATATTACTACATTTCAGCACATGGGCTGTTTGTTGTTTTCTTTATTATTACCTTTGTTTATTAAGTGTTGGGGCAAGATTTTCCATTAGGTGTTATAAACACTTCTATTATTTGAACTGAGTGAAAACTGACAACTTGAATCGTCATAAATGACAAGAACATAACTGCTGCTTGTAAACCCAGATGTGTATTGTGCTATCATATCCCCATCAGAGATAAAACTGAAACTGATCAACACACTACAACAGACAACCACATACACACAGATAATGGTACCCACTCTCCATCATACTCCACTCTCCCTCCTGAGCATTAGCTCTTCACACATAAGTGCTTATCATAAAACATAGACCATGCCAAATCAGGCTAACACACACACGCGTAGCGGCTATTTTTGGGGCTGTGATGATTTGGATGGTGTGATTCCCCGTCAAGGTCAGAACAGTTTGGGCTGCCGCTCGGACGGCTGCCAGCATCCTGCAACTCCGGTTAAGATCAGTCCTCCCTTCAGGATTCAATAGGTTTTAATCAACACATTTTGCCAGTTGTTAATTGCCTGAGATGCCTGCTGGTAAAATAAATTCAATACTTTTATTGTATTAGTAACCATCTGTTTAAAAACACCAGGTCCAGATTATTGTTTAGCCTGCGGTCAATGTTGACATGCAGTACAGCTTGCTAATTTGCACTCCGAGCACTTCCTCCAAGAGGGGTGAAAGCGTTTAAGTGTGAAATGTAGGGGAAAACACACACACACACACACACACACACACACACACACACACACACACACACACACACGTTATAGAGATCCAACCTAACTAGATAATTAAATTGTAAAAACAAAAAGTTTTTAGTACGTTTAGTAAGTTTTTATAAGTTATGGTCTTAGTTGAGGATCCAAATATGTGCACATGGCCCTACTTCACTTAAAATATAAAACCTTCAGTATACATTAATGCAAAGTTGTCTTGGGGATACAAAATCATTCCAGCTTGCTAGTGTATTAAACATGATAAAGAGGACAATAACAGAACATATAATATGAACAAATGGCAGTTAAGCTTTAGATCTGGGGATCTGCGGTGCAGATGAAAACAGTCTGAGTGTCGTCTGGTAAGGACAATAGTCATTAGAAATGCGGTTTGAAAATGTCTTTAGCCTCGTGGCCTTGCATTTATTGTAATCAAGCACACTGTGAAGGACAAAGAAGGGGCACGGCAACTTTCATTCAACCTGAAGCGAGTTCTCAGCCTCATGAGGTGCTCAGCCAGTAGGCCGGGGTCGATGGTCAGCATCATGGGCTTCATGGAAGTGCTGGAGTAATTAGCGCTCTTTAAAGGTGTGATTGGGGATTCGACACGTGACATACCGTCTGATTTTAATCAGCTCTCCTTTATTTGCTAGCTGGTGAAGAAGCGGTCGGGGGCGACGTGTTATCCCTGCCTCATGCCCAAGTCTCTCTGCGAACCCAGCAAGCCCCCCAAGCTGTGGCATAAACACACGCAAGCCAATGTACAGGTGAGCAGTGGCACCACGAACAAAAGAACTTCTCTTATGACCAAGCTGAAAATGATTTGTATTAAAAAGTGTGTGTGGGTCTGGTTTATATGTCAGGTTTTGAGATCCGTGTGCCAGTGGTCTATAGGTACGAAGGTACATGAGGAGTCCATTTATCTGGCCTACATCTCAGCCATACAGAACAGCAAACACTTCATCTACATAGAGGTAGAATACAGCTTTAAATCTGTAATCGTGAAGAAATGTATCTTTAGAACGGCAAGTAATGCAAACTTTTCCGTGTCGCAGAATCAGTTCTTCATAAGCTGTTCGGACAAGACCATCCACAACAGCATCGGGGACGCGCTGACTGAGAGAATCCTTCAAGCATACAGGTGTGGACATGTTCCTCTCTGTATCTCTGTGTCACTCACACACACCAGCACAGTATGAGACACTTGTCAGACAGGCCAAGATGGTTTCCCATGCCTCTGATCATGTCTCTGTCCTGCAGAGAGAAGAAAAAGTTCCGGGTGTACGTGGTGATGCCTTTGCTGCCCGGCTTTGAAGGTGACATCTCCTCTGGAGGGGGACAAGCCATTAAGGCAATCATGCACTTTAATTACAGGTAATCACTGACACATGCTTCATCTGTAATCACCAAATTGCTTCAATTAAATGCTTAGAGGCAGACTGGACGATTAGAAACGGGGTAATGCCGAAACAACAGGTCTCATGCTACACAGAAGCCATTACAGGGCGATGATGGAGAGGGGGGTGGGGTTGGGATCATGGAGCTATGTAATGGTGACAGGCATGGTGCCGTCTGTGTATCTTCAGGACCATGTGCAGAGGAGAGCGCTCCATTATTGACAGACTCAAACGTGTGAGTAAGTAGAGCTCCTTCACCTGTTTACACTTCTCACTTTAGGTTGTCTGGATTCAAGACAGCTACTGTGGTTATAGAACAGCTGGAATTTGAAAACTCAAATAATTCATTTGATAATTCAGTTAATATTCTTAAGACTGAAGCTGTATAATAATATCATAATAATGTCATAGTAACTAGTTAACCACTTTTCTTTCAATCACTTAGAGCCCCATTAGAATCTCAGAGCGGATAATGAATAAATCTTTACTCCGAAACATTTCGCCATTCTTAATACAGCAACTGAGGAATATATTTTGTAAGAATGGTGTTCATCTATCCTGTACGGTTCCAGTGCAAAATATGTGCCAAGGCACATTAAAGCTGTACTGTGAGATTTACACTCACTGGCCACTTTAATAGGAACAATCATGCGGTTGTCTGCATTCATGCAACTGCCCAGCTTCGTTAAGACTGTGTTCACTGTAGATTCAGATTCCTCTTCATGGCTGACAGAAGTGGAACCCGATGTGGCAGTTTCTGAAACACTCATGCTTTAGCTCAAGCTGTTGACCCGTACCTGCACGATTTTATGTATTGTGCTTCGTCCACATGATCAGCTGATTGTATAATTTTATGATTGAGTAGATATAAATACATATTAAAGTTGCCAGTGAGAGTATAGTACAGTAACTGATTCACCAAGAAAGCATGCTTGACTTAATAAAGCACTCATTTAGATTCCCATTTGAATGTGAGTGTGGGAATGAATGACCTCATTAAAAAACAAAGATTTATTTTTATTTCTAAGATTTTTCTTCAATTTTTATGTAAACTCTGAGGTTGAAGCAGTCAAATGGTTCTTGTGGCTTATGGTGGCTTCTTCCTCAGTATGTGCTTTGTTCTGGTCAGGGTCATAATGAACCCCGAGCTTATCTGACAAACACTCAGTGTGTGGCAGGAACACACCCAGGGCTGTATGTACTGTATACACTGCTGTACATACCATGCTGTGCAAATGACATTTGTATGTTAATTTGATCCTCTCCATTACAGGGTCATTCAAATTTTTAGCAAATTTGAAAGAAAGTAAGAGTAAAAATTAGACTACTTTGTACAAAAACCATAAGCAGAAACAGAAGCAAGTAAGAGAAAAACTGCAGCAAGTTCTTAAAAAAATGTGCCAGCTAATTTCTTCATAAAAGTACACAGCAAAAAAAAAAGCCACAACAGGGCTACAGTAGTATAAATATTCTCATACAATATAGGTGAGCTACATTCAATGTATAATAGATTTTTCCTGTTTTTTTTTTTTTAATTATATTTAATAAACTTATTACAAATAAAACCCAAAAAAATATTTAAGAAATTAATATTTATTTATTTATTTATTTATTATTATTTTTTGAGTGCATTTTATCATAGAAATGACAGAAATTCTTCACAGTTTGAGAGACTCTAATGCCATTTATATGCAAAGACTGGTCACCAAATACTTTTATAAATTTAAATAAATTAAATTATATTAATTAATTTAATAAATAAATTAAATTAAATTAAATAAAACAAAAATTTTTAATAACTTTTTTTGCTTAATACTACTGCTTTTTATAGTATTATTTCATATTCAGGAACTTTTCTTTTAAATGCCTCACTTCAGCTTTGACAGAATGACATTACATTACAGCATTACAGCTTTTTATTCTTATGTATGTGACCTTATTTATAATACAACTTCTGTATTAATTACTTTAACAATTGCATAATTCATATTTAATTAGCTGGCTGCTGCTTTACTGATGGTAAAAGTTTAATACATACTGTCTATCTGTCTATAATGTGTATGCTTGTGTGTGTGTGTGTGTGTGTGTTTAGTGGCTGACTGCTGGATCAACTACATCTCTTTCTGTGGTTTACGCACCCATGCTGATCTGGATGGCCGCCTGGTTACTGAGCTCATCTACGTGCACAGCAAGCTCATGATCGTGGATGACCGCACTGTCATTATCGGTCAGTCATGCTGCTGACAAAATAAACATGTACCCCAACACACACACACACACACACACATACACACACTCTCACATATGCACACCTATTAAAATATGCCAACAAAGTACATATGATGATATATGTATATATCTGCTATATATGACATATCTGCCCAGTTATTTGGCCTCCAGGGTTGCAACTGAGGTGGCTATTACGAGCAGATCCACTGCATAGTCAGGGTTACCAATAAACCATATACCAGAGCTTGGCTCTTGAGCACTGAGTAGGTTTTGCAGGAAGGTCACTAGATGGCAGCAGAGCCAAAGAGATGTCATTCAAGTGTGCCTCGTATCCACAGATGGTTCCCACCAGACGGCAAGTCTTCCTCCTCAGTTCTTATCTATGAAATATAAAAATGAATTCTTGTGAATTTGTGCAGGTTCTGCTAATATCAATGACAGGAGCATGCTAGGGAAGAGGGACAGTGAGTTGGCTGTAGTGGTGGAGGACACAGAGCTCCAGGACTCTCTCATGGATGGAGAGAGCTACCAGGCTGGCAGGTTTGCCCTGTCCCTACGTATGGAGTGCTTCAGGTGGGCTAATCTCACTCCCTAACTGTATTCAAACTCCTTTATTAAATGAGAAATCATTGTGTTTGACCAGCCAGTTATTTAGTTGTGTGTATGCGGCAGGGTTGTGCTTGGACTGTTGGGAGACTACAGCGTGGACATCAGTGATCCCATCAGTGACAGGTTCTACAAGGAGATCTGGATGGTGACTGCAGCCAAAAATGCCAGTGTTTATGACAAGGTAAATAATACTGTAGATGGAGTGCAACCACTCCCAACATGCTCCAGATGTAAAGAAGTAAATCCATGAGTTCATTATTAGAACAAGCCTACTTCATCAATGAGGTAAGATTAGTTCATCAATCAAAGCTCTCCTTGATCTAGCTGTTATTTGTACTCAAAAGGCTACCCTCTACATTTGCTCCAGTGCTTTAAGAATACTGTATATAATAAATGTACAATTGTTATACAGTAATGAGTTATTCATTTAAGTGACATCACCATTATGTAACTGACCCACATTTAAAGTGTATAGGAGCAGCATTAAAGAGTCGGCTTGCAATTAGGCAAATCAGATTATTAAATTTCAGTTTTCAGTCTTTTAAAAACGCTCAAGTAGCAATAAAATTGTAATGTGTGTGCACTGAATTTTATATTTAACAAATTGCATCATATCTTGGGTAATTTGCATCCTTTTATGACAAGCTGAACAATTAAGGCATCTGTTGAAGTTACAGCTCACTAACAGCGAGTATTAAAGTAGGCCTACATGCCGTTCTTAATATTATTGAATTGTCATTATTTATTTATTAAAGTGGAAGTAGAGAATGCACATTATACCACTGTTTTTCGGCAATACCGATATTTATACTGAAACTTTGAGCATCAGCTGATGTCGATACCTGTTGTTTTTCTTTAAACAACTTACACCATACACCAACATCTTTAAACCATAAAATAATCACTTTAATTGCAAATATAACTCTAAATTTACAATGAAGTCTATTTATATGTAAATATTTATAGCTTCAAAAATCTCTTACATTTGTTACAGAATAGGAACAAATTCATTCTTCTTTTTCCCATTATCCTACCCACATTTCTTGCAGGATATGGCTTGAGGATATCAGATCAGAGCCATCTCTTATTGTAAACAATACCGTGCCCTCCAAGCTCCTCCTGTGCAGCAAATAAAATGAAATAAAATTGTGGCTTCTGCAGGGACTATTCAAATAATAAATTAATTGCTCTTGAATACCAATCCACATATTAAATATTTTTGCATTGTCAAATTGAAATATTGTGATCGCAACAAAGTGTCAGACAATGGCGCTGGACTTCACTTCACAAGTCCTCACAGCACTCAACTATGAATATAAATGTATACCACTGAGTGGTGGCGAGTTTATTACAGACTGTGGGAATGTTGTGTGAACAGGTGTTTCGATGCTTACCCACGGACGCAGTGCTGAATTATAGGATCCTCAGGGAGTACATGTCCCGCTCCTGCATGGCCACTGAAGACCCCATCCAGGCCTGCACTGAACTGAAGAAGGTTTGTGGCTTCCTGGTCCAGTTCCCATTCTATTTCTTGTCTGAGGAAAACCTTTTCCCTTCCTTGAACTCTAAAGAGGGGATCATGCCTGTGGAGCTGTGGACCTAACTCAGTGGCAAATAGATTCATTTATTGATTCATAGGAATGAAGGAAGAATCACATAAAGCATGAGAAACTCTCAGCTCACATAACACAAGCTTAATTGTCACTGGACTTCTATGCTGTCTATGCACTTTTGCTTCTTTGGCAAGACAAAACTTAACACCTGCAACAAAAGTTTTCCACATTATTACGTGAAACATTAGTAAACATTATTTTGAAAAGAGGTCAAAGGTCCTTCAGTCATTTCTTCCTTTTCTTTGTATTTAATAAAATAAAGTTTCGGTAAAGATATAATAAACAAGTGTAACATTTTTAAATAAGAGCACCATGATATTGTAGATTGTAGATATTCACATGCTGATCATGAATAAAGAATTTTTAACCTTTGTCTCTGATCAATTATGAAACAGGAAATGAACGTAACGCTGCTACAGGAAACGATATTATTAACAAGCTTTATTATTTATCATTTTAAAATCACAGTATAACTATAAACTGTCTTTTTTACAAAATAGAGTTTTGATATGTATATTTTATATGTTAAATAACATTACTTTTCGTAATACTATTATTATTATTATTAAGATTTTGCACAGCTAACTTGAACACACAGAGGTACATTCAGTGTCTGTAGACTGAAGATGGTCGCTCACTGTATCACAATGACAAACACTTAACAGACATTTAAAAATCCAGTAGTTCCTGAGCAACTCTGGAGATTTTGTAAAGAAGAAAGACGCCGGCACAAAGACAAACAGAAAAAAGACAGAGAAACTCTATGGCTTTCATGTCTCTTTAGGGTAGACAGACAAGAATACGTATTGGCACTAAAACTCTCACAATAACCATTGCATTTGAGTCTCGGATTATCATTCTGTGAAATTTCCTGAGGGCTCACACCATCTACTCTTTGTGTGACTACATTATTAACACTAAAGCTTACAGAGGTCTTCCTCCAACAGCTAGTTCTCAGATGCAGCCGAGCAATATTGGCTTGCTTTTAAAAAATTACCCATCAGATATTAAACCATAATGAGTGTAAACTGAAACACGTTTCATTCAGCAGTAATGGTAATGAATTCATAATACATAAAGGTGAATGGGTCTTTTATGGGCTGCTATTAAACCACAGAGGGACGTGTGATTTCAGAATGGCCTTGGAACCATTAGTTTCAATGGAGCCAATGGAAAAAAATGCACTTTGAATGGAATATAGATTTCACATTTGCATACTTCAACAATGCATATTATAAGCATGTTCAAATGCATATATCTTCCCCATCTTTAGCTATCACTTTATTCAACATAGTCAAATATCCTTTACTGGATATTACTCTAGAAAGCAAGCTAAACTTGGGAAATGAGTTATTTCTGACAGCATATACTGTACTTAGATGCTTAACTGTGTGTATGTTTGAACCCATGGTTCCTCAAATATCAATGAGGTCATCGCCACTCTCATCACTCTCCACGGTCAACTGTCGAGTCCACCACTTTTTAACTTCTGAGCCCGAGGAGGCCTCGTCGTTAACCGGGTTCATCTTGCACACCATGGACTTCACGCTGGTGCGTCCTGAAGGAAATAGAATGCATCAGTCAGCAGGGCTCACAGAGAAGCTTATGAAAAACAAAAGCACAGTGTACCCAATGCCTGCTGTGAACACTGCCCTTCCAGTATATTTTAAATTCAATCCTTTGTGATGTACAGCAATCAGCCATAACATTAAAATGACTGACAGGTGAAGTGAATAACACTGAATATGTCATTACAGTAGCACCTGTCAATGATATAACGGCAGCAAGTAAACAGTCGGCTCTTGAAGTTGACAAGTTGGAAGCAGGAAAAATGAACAAGTGTAAGGCTCTGAACAACATTAGGGCCACATTGTTATGCTTAGATGACTGGGTCAGAGAATCTCCAAAACGGCAGGTCTTGTGGGATGTTCCTGGTATGCAGTGGTTTGTACCTACCAAATGTGGTCCATGGCAGGACACCAAGTGAGTCATAGGCACCCACCTACCCAAAGTGCACCACTTCATGGCAATGGTATTCCCTAATGGCAATAGCATCTTTCAGCAGAATAATACACCCTGCCACACTGCAAAACTTGTACATGAATGGTTTGAGGAACAGGACAAAGCAGTCAACTTGTAGACTTGGCCTCCAAATTCCCCACATCACCACACCCCACAACATTCATTCATTCATCTTCTTGGCCGCTTATTCCTTTTCAGGGTCACGGGGGAGCCGGTGCCTAGCCGGCCACATA
>JAOTRJ010000051.1:25464214-25476890 GCA_028564905.1 Leptodoras praelongus | reverse complement strand
AGGACATGCAGACTCCACACAGAAAGGACACAGACCTCCCCACCCAGGGATCGAACCCGGGACCTTCTTGCTGTGAGCCACTGTGCCACCGTGTCACGCAGATTTTTCCTTTTGATAACGTTTCCTTTTCCACACCAATAAAAGTTTTATTATAAAAAAAATATTATAAATTACTATTATCATAGCATAACTCAATAGTCACGCAAACCCTAGTCTGAACCAGGATGTGGTGAGTATGGATTTCAACTTATAATTCCATGCTCTCCTTAAGGAAAGTGGAAACAGAGTAAACCGGTTTTAAGTCACCCGGTTGTGACACAGCAGGTCAGCATGTGCGACTGAACTGGTTAAAGTGTCCAAGCCAGTCAAACAGCAGGGTACAAACAACAGATTCCACAGCAGAACAGTTTGTCTCAACGGAGTGATATAGCAATTTCCCACAGCAGCCTCCACCTGCAGCGAGCCAGCCAGGTGTATTCAGGCCTGCAGGGAGACACACTGGCTCTCCTTCAAAACCTCTCACTGAAAGTCCTTTTCCAAAACCAGGTTCAATACTCTTGTCATATAAATGAGAAATAAAATGAAGAAAAAGGGGGAAAAAAAACAAAAAAGGCAACATCACACAACCAGCAAGGCCAAGATAAATGTGTTTTAACTGGAATGAATATTATCATTTGGATTTTTTTTGTTCTTTATTCTCAGACAGGAATTAAAAAAAAAAAACCCACTTCAGGTCTCACCCAGTAACCAAACATAGAATTATTTTTGCTGTCAGAAGAAAGTGCAGTAAAAACCAGCAGTGAGGACTGAAATCATGTAGAAGGTGAAGAAGAAATCATGTGAAGGAGAGACTGTCGCATTTAATTTCCTGCTCTTCTTCTCACATCCTGTTCCAGGAAATGGCATGTGCAACTGTGGGACCTGTGAATGCTGGGACGGCTGGACAGGGAACGCCTGTGAAATCTGGATGGGAGAAGAGTACTAACGTTTTTCAAAAACTGTTTGTTCATCGGAAAAAGGGCTGCCCGACAGGATTGGATGTTAGTTGGGAACAGAAGCAGTGGGAACCTGCTTCGTGTATATAACAGTATTCATTGTACTGGTTACAAATCTCCTTTATTAAAACAAGGCTTTCCGTTTTTAATGCAAGTCAAACAAATATCAGCAAGAGACATTGGTTTTGAAGACACATTACCTTGTAATTCTTTTGTATCTGTTACAACTCTATGTTGAGAAATGTTTTCAGAAGAATGAATGCGTACACATAATTTCACTAGCACCACACAGGAGGATGCATGTACATGGGCAGGATCCAAACAGTTTTTATTATTATTATTATTATTATTGATGTGATTATTTGACCATTTTCTGAGTGTATATGAGCTTGTTACAGTGTTCTGCCTCAATCAGAAGGGTTTAACGGATGAAAACAAGGTTAACCTTGGCCTCAGGTGAGTGATACTACAGTTACACCATTATATGTGCTTCAGATATGCTGTATCACTCATGAGAACTCAATAACACTTCAGTATAGGAGGTTAAATATTCGATATTAGATATTAATTCATAGCAGCAGCTATTAATGAGAAGCTGATAACACGCTGTCCCTGCGAAGAATTTCCAAGCATGGAAAACTAGCCATAGTTCATACTGTGTTTAAACATGAACTAGCCCAGCAGATCCTCTGCAACAGACAATCACATGCAATTATGTAAATTACTAACCTTAAGGTACCTCAATAACAACCTCACTTTTTTTAGATGTTTATTTCCTTTACCCTCTCTGGACTGATCAGTGAAGTTAGGCGTCATGTGGCTTTTAAAAAAAAAGGTGATGACAAAAACAGAATGCGTAACAACAATTGCATGAGGAAGTACAGGAAGTACTTCATGCTCAAAACAGGTGTCTTATAAATCCATGCTGCTAAGCAAAAGTTGTAACATGAAGCATCACTCAAAAACAGAATTTCGCTTCAGATTGATGAAGGGGTGTTCATTTTAGTTGAACACCCCTGATTTAAAGTATAAGGTCCAAATATAAGAACATTAAGCACATACAGTATAAGGTTACATATAAGGTTGCCAAATAACTGTTGTATCCACTTCTTAGATTGTTAGCTTTAATTTAATGCAGAAAATGTTTCCCCTTATACTGAAGTGTTACTGAAAACCTGGAAAACCTGTTACCGTGAAATGTTGCTATGAGAATAAGAATAAAAACAGCATGTGGGCAATTGTATAAAGCTCTGCAATAAACCACTTTGACATAAAATACCATGAATCTGTTAAATATATCGATTTACAGCGAACTGTTGTGAAGTAAAATGATGCGTAATGTGTACACAGGTCATTTTGAGAGAAATCCCCATGCTCGCATGATCACATATCACACACTGTATTATAGGACAAAAGACCAGGAAGTATGAAAATAAGTGAAACAAGACCCACAATGTTCACTGGATCATCAAAAGAAGGCTGAGTACAGTAATATACTGCACCTCATATTGCATTAAGGTTCTTAGTGACGTTACAGTACACCTTTATATAAATATTTTATTCAATATGTTGTATTTGTGTATACAACAAACACAAACTGTACAGTGCAGACAAACTCTTTGCATATATGTATGTAAAATTAGCAGTACATACCAACATTTCTTGATACACATAGCCTACAACATGCATTTCTTAAATGCCATCCTCTTCCCATGCAAAAGATGAAGTAATGGTCACACTAATGACTGAAACCCATGAACAAAGGACAAAGACTTTGCCAAGAAAAAAAAAAAATGAACGAGGAGAAATTAAGGAATGAACAGGGAATGGTATGTGGTAGCTCTTTAAGATAAACAGACACCACACGTCATCGGCATGAAACAAAACACGGTAATATTTTTGAGAGTGCGAGAGAGAGAGAGAAAGAAAGAAGAAACCAAACTGACTGACAAACAGATGTACATTTACTCACCAGTCATTTACAAAAATAAATTCAGCCTTCATAAGACTAGTCAACTGATTTGCAGGACACATTAGCCCAGCATGTAGAGTTCATCCTTATGATCAGTGGGTGTTATGAAGGTTGTGGAAGTGGGACAGCAGCTCTCGACTCGACTCGTACACTTTCCGCTCCTTTTGTCTACGGCACTGCATGTCATTCTAGCAACACAGCTTTGTACAAATATGTAAGTCAAACTAATGTGCTTCAATACATCCTAATATAGAAAGTAGCTCATAATCCCAATAAATTCCAGAAAATACAGGTCTTCAAATGAAGCCTTGGATATATTTGCAATTTAGCAGCCCAGCTTCAGTCTACATAATAACATTCTAACTCTTATTCGTTAAACTATGAGAGTTATTAAAGCAAGACAGGCTTAATATCAAATCTGAGCAGAGATTCAGAAAATCCTTGATCATTTGCTTAAAAGTCATGAGTAAATGAGAACTGATTGGCTATGATTCCAATTCAGAGAAAGTAGGATGAGAGAAGGTTTGAATAACATGCCCATTCAATGCTGACCTAAACAGCCTAATGATCCATTGTAAATTTCCCTTTTTTTGGTCCTTAGGAAAAGCATGCAGGTGATTAACTGATAGGTACCCCATGTGTTTAGCCAAATGAACTGTATACTCTAATGACTACAGTCCCACCCATCCAGGATTTACTCAAAAAAGGCAAAGTTTATTTTATTGTAAGGGTGAATATTTGTCACAGTGAGCAAAGAAGCAAAACTGGACAGAGTGGGTGAGGTTGTAGTGCTGCCCACTGCTTGTTACTGCAATCAGTGAGTCTGCATTCTCGGATGGTTGAGAAACTTTGGTAAAATTCACAATCAATATCATTACAAAAGTATAGGAATTGAGACGAGTGTTTACAGATTGACTAAGCCACTGTGTGTGTGTGTGTGTGTGTGTGTGTGTTTCTTGGGGGCATGAGGCACCTTTAACCCAGCACAGACTGGGTACATGTTTTTGCATGCTGGGTTAGAGGTCATCACAGGCACACAATAGGCCAATATGAGCAGTACTGGACTCTGCATGCTGAGCTAGCTAAAAACTCTCCTTGTTTAATTATGATAGCTAGTCAATAAACATTTATATTTAAAGCTTTTACATTTTTTTTTTCATACAGAGAAGCCATTTCTTGATTTGCATCATACGTCATGAATAGAACACAATACTAACCTTGCCCATGCTTTTGCGGAACAAAAAGGCCTGTTAAGTGAACACCAGTTCAGCATGAGGGGGAGTGCCTTGACCTGAGGCCTACAAGGCCTATACATGTTCCTAGAGCGTGTGCTCTAAGCTATCGGTAAAGAAAAATAGAATTTGGCTTCCTCTATATGCCAGCTTGGTGAAGATATGAGATATGTGAACACATATATGTAGCAGGCACCTCTGTGCATTCAGGTCCATGCGCTGACTGCAGAAGGGCAATGTACATCTATTTGTGGGTAAAATTACCTAAGTGAATACTCGACTTCCAGTGTCACTTTCTCTACACTAAATCAGGAAAGAGAAACAGTGCTGAGCCTAAGCTAATTTGCATTTCTATTGGCTCTGTGGTGTCTCCAGTACTCCTGAATTATTCCTTACAACCGAGCCACCACTGGCACCTCAGTCCTACACAAATAATGTGTGGGTGGGTGGGTGTGGGTGGGTGTACTGGACGTGTTCACACACATGGATGTTAGGGTTGTTAGAAAAATCACACATAGCCCCTGCAAAGTTTTCTCTAGCACTGGACAAAGATAAAAGAGTGCGAGTTTGACCAATGAAAGAGAAAGCAACAGAAAGAGAGAGAGACAGAAAGAGAGAGAATGAGAGAGAGAGAGAGAGAGAGAGAGAGAAAGCAAGTCTGAGCAGGAGACTCAGGAAGAAATTATAAAAAATTCAAGGACAACAGTCCTGTTTTTCTTGCAAGTCAGTCAGAAGTTTACTTCCCCAGAGCATAGCTGGTGTTCGCTGTGTATAGAAAATAGATCTGAATTACACTTAGCTTCTGTTACAGGGCTCAAAAAAGTAGTCACGGGTGACCATCAGCGGGACAAAGATAGCCGCTGAACCCTCAACGCACCCACGGCCGCCGTTCCACTCGTCGTTCTCATGGATTGTCACAGTCACAGAAAAATGGGTTGTGTTATTGTATGTGCAGGCGGGTGGAGTGCTGGGGGTAGGCGGTTGGGGGTTTAAAGGCATTCCGTATCTGCTGGGGCATTCCATGGTGCGGGTTGAGCTGATTCATCCAGTCGAATCCTCCTTGTCGCTACGCTTGGCCACGCTTCTGCAATCGATTTGCCAAGTGGATGGAGAAAGTCAGAGGAGAGCAGAAAAGGAGGAGAGGAGGAGAGGGGCTCGTCTGGATCTAATCCATACAAGAGAGAAGGACAGCATCTTTCTCTTTCTGATCCGAGGCTGGGCTATGTGCTGGGCTTGCTAGCCTCCTTGCTGACGGGCTTGCCTCCGTTCATCACGGCCGGCTCGCTTGTGCTTTTAGCGGGAGGTGCAGCGGCTTTGGGTACGGTCTCTCCCACATCGTGCAATGATGGCTCTCGGTACATTGCGACTGCAGGAGCAGAGAACACACACACACATATATGAACAATAGCGTAGGTGAAATAATGAGCCTGTAACTAAATAAAAGGCCAGCATAATGCCTGGCTTCTCCATATACATGCTTGGGTTAGAAGTGAGCATTCATTAGGCCAGCTCTGACAGAGCCTGTGTGACTTTGTCAAAGTTTAAGGCAGCCTGTCAGACAGTTCCAGACAGAATGCCACATTTCTCTAAAGGGGGGGCTGATCTCCCAGGATAAGTTCTGCTGCTTATATAATAGAAGCTTGGCTCTGCACCAAAAAGCCCTTGTTTTAATCCAAGCCGCTACAGAGCTCCCATCTCTTGCTTACCTCGGGCTGCAAACAGGTGGCCTTTCTGCATTTGTGGCAATACAATGCACACAAATCAGCATGTTAGAAATTGATCTGGGAGGCATGCATCTTGTCTGCCAAGCCACAATAACCTGTCAACATTTCTCACACGAGGACAGGACAATCGCCTCAGCTCCACACAAACCAGGGCTGTAAATGTCTACTCATCATTATGAGCTACATTACAAACAGGAAGTCAAAGCAGTCCAAGCTTGAGGAATGCCTGTGTGGCTTGGATTGGGTTCAGACTTATAGTTCATTGTAGCCCTTGTTTATGCCACCTCTGAGATGAGCAAGGCACAACAGGCTTATATGAACTGACTTTGAAGTCGTATAACAACACACAAACAAAAACAGTTTCATTTGTCAAAATCTCATGCATCATTCAGAGGTACGGTTCTCAAAGTGGGGTCTGTGAAGCATAGCAATGGGGGACTGAGAATTTTTCATTTTGTTACAGTGATGGAAATCACAAACCAGCACTATCAAATCTCAAATGTATTATCATTATCGATATTAATATCTATAGATATTAACCACTTACTTGAATTGCATTCTGAGTGAAAGGTTAAAAAAACAAGCTCTATGGCTCCAATAAATAAATAAAATAGTATAATGAGCTTGATATTTGAATAGTTCATAAAACAAACCTGTACTGAATGTATTCATGGAACTTTAGGGTTAAATGGGTCTTTGGCTTTGTTTGAGAACTCCTGGTTTAGAAAACCAGTGAAGATCTAGTCTAATAGGACTCATGATCACACTCATTCAAAGCGAAGCAGAGGGGAGCTGGGTTCACCAAGCAGGACCCAAAGCACTCGTTACCTTCTAATGGCTTGGGCAAGAAGTGAGCAGCTGGTTTGGTTTTCTTCACTCGGTTACCCTTCATTGCCTGGCCCTCTTTATTGAGACCCAGAAACCAGGCTCTCCCTGACTCCTGCTGCCTGTACAACATGGACGAGTAGATCACATAGTAGTTCTCAAACACTGACTCTTTGAACTTGCATTCGGCTGTAAAGAGTTCCTGTAAGAGACAGAGACAGAGAGAGAAAGAGAGAGAGAGAGAGAGACAGAGAGAGAGGACAAGTCATTAAGATTTGCTGTTGATTTGAAAATCTGTAACCAGTTTGCTACATAAAGGCAGTATGTGCTCAAGTAAATGACTTTCATACTGAACAACTGTGGCATATGGAGGTTTCATTTTCAATATGAGCTAAAATAAATAAGGACAGCAATGATGCCTGGTTTATACAGGTGAGATAACCAAATGAAGGCAATGTGATGTTCCCTGATTTATCATTCTTCCATAACCAAGTATTAATAATAGATATGGGCTATGCATTCATCTTCATTGCTGTACCATTTTTGTATGCAAATTAATCTATTCATCTTGAGTTTCATTCGTCAAGTAGGAAGCTCAAACAAAGCAAGCTTTCTTGGGGTTCAGCACCATAAACCCAGACAACATAAACACAGAGGATGTAAATAAATCAATGGTGTAAAAACATGGGGGTTCACTAAACAGATGTGTAGGACAGCTGGGTTTATCATTAAGTACAGTTTCCATATTAGACAGACTATTACAGCTTAATTAGCACTGTCACCAAGATGTAAAAGACAGCATGTACGTAAACTACGCCCTCACACTACTACGATAGATCAGCATGCCCAGAGACGGCTAAAATGGTCTTTAATACAGTTAAAAAAAAGGCGTTTTCCATCGCCGTGCGATTCTTATATTTCATTCCTCTAGGCATGCTAAGTAATATCACCTATTAGATATATTATATTGTCACACTAACACTACAGATGTAATAAAATGTAATAAAATGAAAAGAATTTCATACACAAAGACAATGCTATCACTCTTCATGATTTCTCCCGAACTATGAAACATGGCTAATAAAGCAATTCATTTTCAATACTAGACTATCTCTCTTTGCCATTGGTGAATGTTGTGTGTCGTGTAAATTGCATTACCTCCAAATTTATTGCATTGATTAAAGTTTCTTGGCTCTGTCTGTCAGCTCAATAACTCTGCTACTTCATAAATCCAGGAAGCACTGTGCTGCTTGCCAGCGTTGAAACAAGTGTGTGCTTACTTACACATGCTAATAAATTCCACACTGTTGTATAATAAGAGGTAATAACAATCCTGTTAGATTAAACACCAGCTCCATCATGACTTGACATCCAATAAATGTTGTATAGCAGACCCACACAGTGCCAAAACAAATCTGTTGTAATTGGGGCAGGTATTAAAGCGATAATGCTGTATCACTGGCTGGTTAAGACAGAACTGATATTTAATTTGTGCTGAGCTTCTTACAGGGCAGTGAAACACAGATGAACACCTGCTTTCATGGTTTGTTTGTTTTTTTTACATGAATTCTATGGCTATGCAAGCCTTTACTCTAAAGCATTGTATTAACAGCCATGTTGCAGAACTCTAAATTCCACATGGCTATTTTTAGCTTCAAACACAGGCATTCCCACAGTGCTCTCAGTTATTACCGCTTGTTAAATTGTTCCCTGTCAGCTTCAGACAATCAGTAGCTTTAGTCTAAAGGAGGAGAGGAGACAGGGACTAAGTGGCACGTTGGGGAGATGACTGACTGAATGGGACGAAATTGCTTTATGTAAGGGAGTTGAACTCGGATGTGTTTTGGAGGGTTCTCCAGTCCCCTTGATTAAACACTAAAGGGAGGCTTCACTGACTGCCCCAGCACTGTGTTCATCCTCCAGCAAGATATAAAACATGTGTCTCGTTTTCAGCTCTGTGTTAAACCCTCCTGAGTGCGTAGCCCTCCAACACAAGCTGTGCCACAGCGCTGATCTTAGGAAGGATCCTCTCGAAACGTCTCACCATGCACACAGGCTCAAGGTTTCCCCAGAGCACATCTGAGACATCCGTAGAATTACCTGAGCATATTTCATTTCTGCCATCATGGGTTCTGTTGGAACATCTGAAAGAATTTGCCATGCATTTGAATCGACTGGAAAATATTTCCAGTTTCATCAGTACAGCCAAAACCAAAGCTCTTTGAAGCATTTATGGTATTTGGCAGACACCCTTATCCAGTGTGACTTACATTTACCTCATTGATACGACTGAACAGTTGAGGGTTAACCCTCTCAAGCTCAAATTAGGTTTTAGTAGCAGGGAAAATGCAATGTCTGCCTAAAGAGGGTTAAGGGCCTTGCTCAAGGGCCCAACAGTGGCAGCTTGGAGGTGGTGGGGCTTGAATCCAACAAGTTAACCACTGAGCCACCCCTGCCCCTTTTGACATTTTGATGCACTAAAAGGCATGGACACTTTTGAAAGAATTCAACCAAAATTAAGCAGAACCATTAAAAATGATAATTCTTGAACATAGCTCAGTGGTTAAGACATTAGACTACTGATCAGAAGGTATTGAGTTCAAATGCCAGCACCACCAAGCCACCACTGTCGGGCCCCTCAGCAAGGCCCTTACTGCTCAGTTGTATAAAATGAGATAAATCTACATCACTCTAGATAAGGGTCTCTGGCAAATGCCATAAATGTAAATGTAAATCTGTGAAGGTACCCTGGCTGCCTGTATTTGTACTAAAGTTGTTACTGCATGCATTTCCAAATTCAAAATAACACTGAAGACCGATGCGAGGAACATTTTTAAATTCGTAGCTGTCTGTGTCACTTCAGAAAGGTAATTAAAGATTCAGCTCATCAGGTGAGGCATATTGCTCGCTGGCTGGTAACAGTAATTAGTTAGATGCTTTTGGATAGAGTACACTAAAAACTCATTTCCAAGTCATATGTGATGGCACCAGATTTTCAGCATGGCACAAGCTGACACAGAGCCAGCAATTAAAGCTAATTACAGTGTTTAATGTATCAAATACTGAATAGATGATCGTGACAAAGTCCCATTTAAATGCCCAAATCTGCAATTGACTTATTCTAATATATACACTGTATATTCATTCAAGAACAGGAAACTGAGGAAACTGAGGCTACAGTGAGCAGAGGTTCCCCAAAACTGAACAGTTGAAGATCATCACCGGGTCTTTTTCTAGTCTTCAGCTGCCGAGTATTGCTGAGTTTGTGCCCACTGTGGTTTCAGATTCCTGTTTATGGCTGCCAGAAGCAGAACCTGACTTAGTCTTTTGGTGCTGTAGTCTGATTCGAGGATCGATGTGTTTTTGCATTCTGAGATGCTTTTCTGCTATTCATGTTTGTATAGAGTGGTGATTTAAGTACTGTAAGCATGACCCAGTCTAGTCGTGCTCCTATGAGCTAGTCAGTGTGATGCCAACTGGAAGCTTTTTTTGTAGTTATTTGCAACATTCTGTGTCAACGCTAGTAAAATCCCAGAAGATCAGCAGTTTCTGACATACTCAAACCAGCTCATTCAACACCAACAACCATGCCATGGCCAAAGGCAATGAGATCACAGTGTTCCTTATTCTGAAGTTCAGTAGGAACCTTAAGTGAAGCTCTTATTTACTCTTACTCTTACCTGCATGATTATATACTGTGTTTATTATATATAGATTATATACTGTGCTGTTGTCACATGATTGGCTGTCCCAGCTTTTGTCTAATGATGGTAGCATCTTTAGACTAAGTTCCAAAAACACTAAATGTCTCTTTCTGAATTTTAAGGCTCAGAGCTGACAACTGCATCGTCTTATTTATTATCTTAATTACTAACTAGCACATCTTGTGATTAATACTGTTCATAATATTACACCTTCTTAAACATAATGCACATCTGGAATATCACTATCCTATTGCACTAAAGTGACACACTGACAGATAAACAGTGAGACAAGACCAAGGGTCCAGCACAGGCATACTGTTTCTACGTAAAGGTAAGCTTCCCTGAGAGAAACATACACATCCTAGACACCTACACGTCACTCCGCTGAGCACGTGAATGGCTGCCAGAGGTGGCGGTGCAGGAATCGGCTAGTCGATGCCAGCAGCTCGCTATGAGCTTCTGTTTGATTTTGCACTGTAGCCAAGACATGAGTCAGGTGACGTACGCAGGGGCTATCCTAACCTTGCTCTCCACTATGGGGACATTATGAGGCAGAAGCAGTCATAACATCTTTCTGTTTTCCATTGATGCTCTTTTAACAGCCCTTCATTTTCTACTATTAAAACAGCACGTACGTTTCCACTGGGTTACCATGGTAACACTCACGGGGTCCCGGAAGGCAAGTGATTTTTTTTCCCCTCCTCTTTCATCAAGAGGAAATTGAACTGTTTGTGCATTCAAATATATAGGTAGGTGCTATTGTCTCTATTTCTAGAGTCATTGTTAGGAACAATTACAAGATGAGGAAGCCTGTGTGCGCCTCTAAAGAACATGACAAGATAATTACTAGAATGTATTTAAGCAGCTACTGGATGATGGTTATTTTAGGAGAAAAAGCTGTGCCAGTTCGGCAAGGTGCAGGTCAACTACGTTCTCTACAGCCATGCACAATGATGTCCCAATACAGGGAAATGAAGAGGAAAGAAAAAAGAAGGCAGCTACACTGTTTTGAGAAGGAGGAGAGACAAAATAAAAAAAATGTAATATAAAAAAGACAAGGCAGTTCATTTCCCCTTGGCTCAAATCCACCACCCTCCTAAATCTGGATTTCACACCAAATATTCGCTCCACTTTGAATGTGTGGCCATAATTGACCTTGGCCATTGCCAGCATAGGACAACCTGCTTTAGGCACACATAATCAGCCCATCCTGCTGAGAGAGGAGATGAGAGAGAGAAACACACACACACACACACACACACACACACTCACAGATTAAGATAGAACCAGAAGGGTATGGAAAAAGGATTGAGGCTAACAGAGTTTAAAAATTGTGCTCTGGGTCAGTAAAGAAAAAAAGAGAACAAATAAAGGCCAAACAGGGCTGAAATAAAAACAGGAAGACAGCTGGACGAGAGAGACGCAGATGAAGCAGAAGGAAGGAAAAGACAGAACATGGGTTTAACCAGTGGATGCTTTTGTTTGCAGATGAATGAAGGCAGATGAGCGATGGGGGGGGGGTGCTATTAGCATGCAGAGTGATCGCTCATAAGCATGCCGAAACCAGCAAAACTGTTGATTAAGGCTGTCAGTAAAAAGCCTATTAATCCATGGAAAAAGGTCATTGTTCACGAGGCTGAGTTGTGCTTGCTGCATTCCTTCACTTGTACGGACACAAAGGCACAAGTGTAGATAGTGTCAGCTGAATCTTTTAGCTTGAAAAGGGCAAATTAAACAATACTGTTAATAACTGGAATACAGGATGCCATATTGATATAAATGGCATTTAGGAGGTGATATACGGCTGCCAGTTATGTGAGAACAGTATATTTGGGTGTTATTACCTGGGGTTCCATTTATACAACAGAAATTTGATTCTGTTTTGAGATGGGGGTGTTGGCAGTTGTTGTACAATGACGTGTTATATCACTGGGTTATATCATGACACTTGTAGCCAGAGCCACTGTGACGACACTTCTTGATAGGTAGATGCTATTAAAATGAAATGTGGTGTGTGTCTAAAGACTGTGCTAGTGATGCAGGATGTGAAAATTCATGACATTTGAGCCTTTACACTCACCCATCCAAATCATTGAATTCAGGTGTTCCAATCACTTCCATGGCCACAGGTGTATAAAATCAAGCATGCATGCAGACTGCTTCTACACACATTTGTGAAAGAATGGGTCGCTCTCAGGAGCTCAGTGAATTCCAGTGTGGTACC
>JAOTRJ010000051.1:25236734-25247323 GCA_028564905.1 Leptodoras praelongus | reverse complement strand
TTGATACATCACAAAGATTTGCTGTCTTGGTCACAGATGCGCCAGCAAGACATGCACCAACAAGCAAAACTGTGCTCGTACCCTGCTAATTGAACCTTCACACACTGCTCTTACTGGTGCAATGTGCAATTAATGAAGTTTTGGCCACCAGGCTGGTCCAATTTAGCCATGAAACCTCCCACACTAAAATGACAGGTGTTTCAGGTTCATTGTCCAACCCCTGTATATACCAACAGAGGAACATAATATTGAAGACAAAAATATGATCATATATCTAAATTTAATCTAATCTAGCACCATGATATTGACTATTACTAGAAACGATACTGAACCACGGTTAAGGCACTTGGGTATATGTGCCTATTCTCAGCCACTTTTGCAAGCACTGTAATAATATATGATTACAACTGCTTCGTGTACACAAAAGCTCATCTCCTTTCCATGGAAAATTGAGCCAATATCAAATGCTGAGCTGTTCGGTAGTTTTACAATATCACACACCGTAACCTTCTATACAACACTACAGATTTGTTGCTATGAAATACGAGTGCTATGCTCCACATTTCACTCCCACTCTCTGTATGTCCACTGTTGGTGGGGTGATGAACTGTTGGTGAACAGTATGAGAAGCAGTCTAAATCCATTTCACACAGAACGGATATTTTGGGGTCTGATGAAACCACTTCATGCATTTCTGACTTCAATGCATCAACTTACTGGCTAAAAAGTGACTTCAGCACCACTCCCATCTAGTGTTGGGGAAAAATCCCTGAACCTGCCCCTTCAGGATCTACAGTCTATGATGCTTCAGTGCCAAACGTAATCCACTGAAAACTAAAATGAACGAGCTATGAAGTGTCTGAATATTTTTACCTTAAACAATGCAGACCCAAGTGTAAGCCCTGATTCAGTTATAATAAACACAAAAAAAAAAGAAAGCCTTTTCATACACAAACGTTTATTCAGCCATAACAAGCAATAACCAGTAAGAACAGATGATTGCACAGAAATCATTACACATAAGAAGGTTGTCAAGACTTTCCTACCAAGGACTTAATATTTCCTGGCAAATCTGCCGCTACATTTCACTGCAATTGGTTATGCCTTTAGTTTAAAAAAAATTACGTCCAAATACGTAGTTTAATTTTCTTTTTTTTGTGTTTTTTTTAATGGTCTGTACTTTAATTTAAAATGGATTTGCTAACCCCAAGCATATGTGGCAGATGAAGCTGCAAACCAACATAACTAAAAGTAAATGGACCGAATACTATAAACCATGTCTGTAAGAATAAAAGAAATAGAAAAGGACGAGTGCGCAAGTTTAAACATATTCACAGAAAGTACTCCAGCTCGTAGCGGACGTATGTGTTCTTCTCATCGTTGTAGACGAGGGGATAATGTGCAATCAGGGCGTCTTGGGAGCCGATATAGATGGAGTTATAAATCTTCCAGTACACGTCACGGACTTTCCGTGCAGGATGGAACAAACCCTGAAAGGGGGGGATGTATATCAAAAATCACATCTAGATGACAGATTTGAAGCAGAAAGCTAAAAAGAAATCTTTCATGGTTCAAATTTTCCGTTAAAATTCTTAAAGATCACTTACCTGAAGGCAATACTGCAACATCCGACATGGTCCGATAGCCACACGAAGTCCCTCGAGGGCTCCCATTACAGCTTGGATAACGTGCGGTGACGTTTCAAAAACATTAGGCCAAACGTAGTTGAGCAAGTGGTTGAGGGAATCCTCACATCCGAACCCATACACACCTAGAGACATGTGCTGCACTACAGCGCTGGCTGTCTGCCTATGCACCAGGTCTCTGTGAAGGAAAACATTCATATCAATTACAAAAAGGAACAACTCTAATAATACGAGTAGAAATTGCTTAATTCTGAGCTCACCTGTCCATCAGAGCATCCTCCAGTAATGGGGTGACGGCATAGATATAGTCCTTGCCCATTTCACCAATATACTCGAATAAAAAGGAGAGAGATTTAAGCACACCATTCTGAACATTGAGTTCAGGTACACGGTACTCGTTCATCAGTGCCGGGAGTACGGTGAAGGGCGAGCAGGTTTCTGCCACGATGGCTATCGCTACTGTTGTACAAACTCGGTTTTGACGCTCCTGCACTTTCAGGTTGTTGAGCAACGTGGCAAGCACATCGTGAGGTCTGAACAAAATCAAGAGGAAAACGGTTAGCGGCTTTTGTTTCACCATCACGAGCACAGAAACGGAATCAAAGCGATACGAGACGGTTGTTTTTACCCGATCGCCTTAGCGATGTAGCCGAAAGTGTTGACCGTGGCTCGTCGGATCGCCTTCTTGTGCGCTTTCAGGAGCTCCAGCAGTTCGAAACAGATTCGCATCCACTCCCTGGCAGACACATACTCTGCACCTCTACAAAGCAAGACCAAAAATTTATAAATAAATGTAATACATGAAATATAATTTAAGACCCACATTTGCAGTTCTTACACCATATTACACCACAAAGCAATAATCTGAGCATTAGTATGGGTATTGCAAGACAATTGCTTTGTGTAACTGGGCTTAAAAGGCCACAACGATGAACACAACACATTTACTTATTCTAAACCAACATTTAAAGCCATGCATGTACAAAGTGTCATTTCCATCAAATGAAAACTTTTAGTGCCCAATAGACATACTGTATTATCAGCACATGGAGCAAAACTCAACACTGACCTGTCAGCAATTCTGCCCACAAGATCAATGCAGTTTTCTTGCACCTTCTCGTGTCTGTTTTTCAGGATTGGCGTCAGTCGAGGAAGTAAATCCTTAATAGGAGGCGTCATCTTGTGCATACCTGAGGGGAAGGGTAAAAATCAATATTAGGAGGCGTATATGTCAGTTCTACAATGCTAATGAACCGTATACTCCGACAGAAACAATATATGACCTCTGAGAATTAATCAGTGTTAAACATTTTTAATTTTTGCTTTAATATTAAGACGAGTTTTGTCTTCACTACTCCAGATAAAAATAAAGAGTAGAGGTCCAGCGTTTAATGTTTCAATTCTATGTCTGAAGAGTGGATGCTGCCAAAAGTTACTACAACGCAAAGTTACAAGTTATTTTTATGCATCCTTGCTGCCCATTGCCAAATATGGCACACATGCATATCTGAAACAGAAACAGAAAACTGATTATATTTCATAATGACATACCAATCACATTAACAATAGCTTTAAGGGCTCCAAGGATGCTTCCAAGCACTTCAGGGTATTCCTCTCCTAGGTACTCGTACAGCACCACACCCAAATGACCCATCAGCTTCTCCTGTTAACAAGACAGAGCAGAATGAAAAGGATTAAACCAAAGAGCACAAGAAAAAAGCATTCATATGGATAAATATGTTCAGGCAGTTGTGATCTGGGGTAAACTAATCATTTCTCCCTCACCTCTTGACAGGTCTTCATAACCACAGCTGTGCGAGAAATGAGGTCAGCAGCCTGCTGGCGGACTTTGGCTGATTTGTTGTTTAGACGCCACAGAACAGTACCACAAATCTGAGGCAAGTAGGGCTTAACTCGCTTGCCCAGAGCATTCACAACTGTTCCAAAGCCGTTCAGCATCACAGAGTCCTGGGGGAATGAATCAATATCACCAACTCTAATAATATAAAACAAAATCCAGCCCTTTCCTTAAAAATCTACCTTGTCTAACTTACCTCAGTGGTCTGTTCTTGGAAAGCGTACAGGATGCCATCGATAAGCTGCTCCTCCAGTTTGTGGTCAATGTCTGCTGCACCAAGGTTACCCATAATCTTCTCTATTGTCTCCATGACCATCTTCCTGTACTGCTCAGCTTCATCCTTCAAGTCATCCACGATTCTTGAGATGATTTCTGCTGCACCAACTTTGTTGGCCAACTCTACTGTAGTGTCTACCAACTAAGGGAAGGAGAAAATGGTGATGTGTGGAATAAACAAGAGCCATAAAGCATTGTTGTAAAAGCCGACATGTTCGATAACCCTTCAGCAGAAAAGTGACTTCAGCGTACCTGTCTGTAGTTGCGCCTGTCCAAAGCCATACGGTGCTGCCAGAAGTGTTTAAAGAAAGGGGGCAGAATCTCAGTTTTGATGTAGTTGGCCTCCACACCATCTGTCCCACAGCACTGTTTCACCACCTGAAAGAGCGATGGACAAAGGAATGACTCGGTATCTAGAAGATAACATACGATCCATTAAACTGAAGTTTTGTTCTAATGTAACAAATTCACCCAACCTTCAGAACAATCTTTTTCATTTCTTCATCTGGAGACTGGAACTCTCGAATGAGGATAAGCATCACTTCCCTCGTGTAGTAGTTGGCATACTCAGCATCCATAAGAGGAATCAAGTATCCGATGGCTTTTAAGAAGGCGGCCAGACCCTGGACAAAACGCAAACATTTTTACATATTTGACATAAGCTAAACCAGAATGTAATAAGCATCACTCATAAATCTGTTGAGATTATGCTCACTTTGCCTCTGTGTTGCCTGATACCCTTCCAAAGGGGCTTTAGCACAGAGTCAAAAGACTCGATACCGTAGGGTGTGGCAGCTTCTGCAAGAGCAGCAATAGCCAAAGCGCTGATGGTTCGCACCTTCTGCTGCTCATCCACAAGACCTGAAATATAAACAGATAATTAAAAAAAAAAAAAGACAAAAGCACATTGCCAACCATTAAAGAATTTATCACAATTCGGATCATTGATTACATTCATATCTGATGCTCAAAGTATGACAAGTATGCCATGAAGGTTTACAATAGCATTAATACCACATACTGACCATGTTCAATAATCTCCACCAAGCTGCGGAGATGAGGCAGGATGGCACAACCCATGAGGATGGCAATCTGCTGCACAATTTTAATGCCTGTGTGCCGAGCCTGCCACGACTTCTTGCTCTTGCACACGGCTTTGAGGAAAGGCAGGAGCGAGGGAATACCCAAAGCCGACGCCACAACGGCAAAGGCACGAGCTGTTGTGTTTCTCACGTACTCATCCATGTTGTCAATGTCGGGCCTCATTGTGGAGATCATAGTGGCCAGACCAGCAGCCTGTATAAAAAAATATAAAGAGTTGCCGATATCCAAATGAAACCCTTAATTATTAGTATATGCATCATCAGGATTTCTGCCCACCTTTGCCAAGTTGGAGATAATCTCTCTGCCCTCTACTCTAGCATAGTAATCCTCATCAATCAGCAAGGGCTCGATCACCACAAGGATCTGAAAGAGTAAGACACAGATGAGACATAGTTCATACACAAAGGATAAACCCAATGCAGCTAGTATTTAACATACTAACTTTCCAGGCTCACCTTGTGGACATAAGGTCTAACCAAGTCATCCAGTTTGTACAAGATGCGGTCGATGACCTTCACCAGCAGATGGCGTTCCTGGTCTTCAAGGGTAGGAGACATAAGCAGGGGCAGAATCTGATTAAAAAGAGGCCCGGCACCAAATTCCCTGGCCTTGTCTGTGATTTGCCTGAGAGCAGCCTAAAAGTACAGCAGAGACGAGAAGTTAGAGAAGTTCATGGTCAGATGAGACCTAGATAAAAGAAAGCTGAGAGTCCCTCCAGCTCGGCATGTCGCATTACATACCTTCCTCATGGGAGGGGTGCCATTTTTTATTTTCAGGAGCAGCTTCATGATCTTGCGCTCCTTCTGCTCCTCTGGACTCAGAGTGGACTCGTCCACTTCCACCTGAAAGAGACAAAGAATTCATTTATTCCCCCGAAACAATGAAACTCTAAAAGGAATCACCATTCGTATAACCAGGAATCTTACCAGAAGTTTGTCGAAGTACTGGATGTCATCTGGTTTTAGGAAAGGCAGGTTGCCAGACGGCTGGTCATTCATCTGTTTGGTGGTTCGGTCTTCCGCCTGCATGTGGAAGCCAGTCATGCCGCCGATGGGTGTCGGAGTGGCAGCCAACTTACGGGCAGGCGTGCGGATAGGCACATAGCCTGCTGGTGGGGGCAGCACCTGATGGGAATGGAACACAAATCCTGTTAATGATCATGCTAATTATTTTAATCACATTCATCATTACGGTCACAAATCGGAAAAATCCACAGCATGCCTTGTAGCCTTCTGGAAACATAGCGTCCAGCTCCTCATCGGTCAGCGGACGGTTCCGCTCATCAATCTCCCTCTCCCAGCGCCATGCCTGAAGCTGCTCCGGAGTCATACTCATCAGATGACCTAGGGAACAAAAAAACAAGCCATTATACGCAACATGTCTCCAAAGATGCCTAAAACATGCACTACTCTGGAGCAGTAATACCTGGAGTGGGTGTGGCCATATTCATAGCTGGTGTGCCAATAGGAGTCTTTCCAGGGGTGAGCAGAGGTGTAGAGGAGCCCATCTGACTGGCAGGAGTCTCATCCCAACGGGACTTTCTTTTGCTTGCTCCAGGAGTTGGAGTCTCTCCCACAGACTCATCCCCTCTGTCTGTACGTGGAGTCTCAGCCCAGCCACTCCCATGGCCAGGTGTCTCTGAAAAAAGGTAGAGCAAAATAAGATAAAACCGATTTATTTATTTATTTCATTGCTCTTCACTTTCCAGACAGACGATTTCTAACTAATTCCAAACCTCTTTCTGTCTTTGGAGTCTCGTCCCAGCGGTTTTTGCGCACGCTGGACGTGGCACCGCCGTGGCCGGGCGTGGCGTGCCCAGGGGTGTCTCGGCCAGGTGTTGCAGCACCAGCAGGTGTGTGGCTGGGTGTGGGGTCCCACATGCGTGAACTGGGGGTGGCCCCGGGAGTCTCACTACCCTTGGGACGCCCAGGTGTCTCATCCCAGCGACTGTTAGAAGGTGTGTGTCCGGGTGTGTGTCCTGGGGTCTAAAGGGGGGGGAAATGATGATTAAGCTTTATTAAACAAATATTATTCTTCTTTGGCAAGAGAAAAAAAAATTAGAGGTGATTAGTTACTCTTAATGACTCCCTAACCATTAACCAAACTTCTAAGTGAGTAAGTAAATACCTCTGATGTGGAATCTGCCTGATCCCAGCTGGACACTTTTTTGGGAGTAGAGCTTGGGGTCTGGTCAGCAGTCTGGTCCCACCGACGCTTGCGTTTGGGAGCAGCAGCTTGAGACGCAGCAGAGCCATTGACTGCTTTCAGGTCACCTGATTTTGCCTTTTCTGCCATCTGCAGCCTGATTTCTCTCTGTAGAAAAAGATCAGGAGCTCTGAGCACACCTTGATTTAAACCATCTTGATATTTGCTTATAAATGTATGACAAAGGAAAAAAAAAAAATAAAGAAGTGGTCAGCAGGGTTTGTATACCTCTTCTTTAGAGAGATGCTGCTCCTTCATCACATCCATGTATGACCTGGCAGGCATCTTGGGATCTGGCGTTTTGCCCCCTGCGCATAAGAGCACCAACAAAATGCAAGCCAGTTAGCCAGGCACAGGCTACCACCAGCACTCTGTCACATTGCAAACAGACAACTGACCCTCATTCTACTCCACAGAAATCTTTTACTTAATGTCCTCTCACATAACAGGTTGCATCACAAAACAGCCTAACATTAAAACTTTAAAAACAGGCAGGTACATAGTGGTTTATGATAAGGAGAGGATATAGCCATCAATGTTGCAGGGTCCTGGGCTGTGCTCTCCAGAATACGTACACTTTCAGTGCCAAGGGTCCATCTGCAGTCAGACTTCAACCGGCAGAAAAGAAGCCTAGAAAATTGCTCTTTACCATTAGTAACACTTTGGAAAATGGTTTGAACTCACACACAACAGTATAGCACCTGTGATGCCCTTGTCACTCACTGTACTCAAACCTCATACAAGATTACAGCTCTAATCAGAATTACAAAACAATATTCATGATGTATAAAGCTAGATTTGTAGTAGGGAAATGACAAAACTGCATTTTAAAGGAGGCAGATTTGGATATCTGGATCTGCAATTGCTTTTGTTGTTGAGGAGGGGGGGGGGGGATAAATAGAAAATAGGATGAGTTGGGCAAAAAAAAGAAATTAGAAATGACAGAATGGGCAGGGATGAGGTTGAGAGGAAGTTTTACGTGATTACTATGTCAGAACTTTGGGTACAGAGAGCTGTTGTAACCATGCCTCCCTCCCTCCCTCCCACCCCCCAGACACAAAATATTCCTAAATCTGATAAACTCTCTTCTCTTTGTTCACCATAACCTACACAGGATGAGGTGCTGCACCCTTAAGAGAGTGCAGACAGGACTGGCATAGCAGTACTGCTGTAGGAGAGAAATTAAGCACAGTTAGTATGGGGCTGTGAAGTGTTTGTACACAGATTCTTCAAGATATATTTCTATTTTAAAGATAAAATAGAAATATATTTACACAACACTTATATAGAGGATGTTCCTGTTTGAAATTTGCTACATGCAAGGTAGATTTATCCAGTGTATACCTGAAGACCTATGCTGGCTGCTTTCCTTGCTAGACACATTTGAGAAAAATTTGGCATGTGCAGTTATCAACTAGGGCATACAAGTTTACTTTGTATACACCTTCCGCTCTTCTTAACCAGAATTTATTATGAATTATATATCCAAGTACAATGTTTGCAAGCACAAAATGCTTTAGTCATATGGTGTCAGCAAATGAAAAAATATGCATCCAAAAATAAATATATAAATATATATATAGCTTCCTGGTATAGTTAACTGCCACCTGGAAGTCTGGTTGAAAAACAAATGTGTTTACCACTATACCCAGGATTTTAAATAACTGATCAACAAGCCTGGCTTCCCAGATCTTCTAATAAAGTGCTTCCTTCTATAAGAATTTTTTTCTCAACATACTGCTACCTAAATCTAAGCAAATCTAATGAAGGCTGCTTTTCTGAAGAGTAATTCCTGTCGTTTGTAGAGCGCTCATGTTTTTGACTACCTGCCTGGCTATTTAGTATACACAATAATCCATTAACCCTTCGAAAGACACACAGACCTACCTGCAACCTATCTGGTTGGGTCTACAGAAAGGGAAAATAAATAAATAAATAAATAAATAGAACCACCACCCAACTAGCAGTTCCCACAGATACACGGCAGCTCCAATATTCTCTGTAATATCCCACAATCCAATTGCAAATTTGTGATGCGTATAACGTTAAAAAAAACGGTTGTGAAATCATTTGTGTGGGGGAGAGCACAATGTTGGGTAGTGTTCGAAGGGTTAAGCAGCATAACGGCTGATCTGGACCAGCAGTGGTGAACGTTCGGACCAACAGTGCACTGATCAGTATGGACATGGATGGAGCTAGGAAGTCACGCGACGGCGCGATATTTACCGTCTGCAAAAGGGTCGTGCCGCTCAGGAGAGATGATCATCTTTTGCCTGCGTCTCTTGTATTCGTCTTCGCGGTCCGAGATCTTCTGCGGCCGGTGCTCGGCAAAAGGATCGTACTGCAGAAGACCACAAAGTGACCGTCAGTACCATTTTAAAACAGATTGATACTGTTTTGGGGGATTTAAATAAAAATAATTTAAAAAAAAACCTGTACATACCAATTAAAATTAAGCATCATAGTTTTAGTATTCTAATTTAAATGGATAATTATCATTTGAAGGGTACAAAATGACCTGATACAGAGCGGTTAAAAAAATATATTATTGCTTTAATTATAATCTTGATTAAAGCATGTTCATGGAAGTGACAAAAGCCTTGGCGTACTTAATGCAGACACAACCACTCTGAAAAGCACCTGAAGATGTGTTCAAACATTCATGATTTGTTCATGATTTTAACTGCTTGTCACATACGAGCGTGACAAATCACAGACTGTCACGTGCTGCGTCTGTCCACCGTGATGGCCTGGCTAACGTGCGTTACAGATTGTGTTATAGCTGTGTCTATGCGGTAAACCGTTATGAACAAAGCTGAGAGCTTACTGTTCGTCTTAACGGTAAAAGAAGACTAGAGAGATTATCAGTTACCTGCTCATCTGACTGAGGGATTGAATTGAGTATTGCCACCGGAGCATGGTAGCCCGGTTTCTTCTGGCCAAGCAGCGTCGTAGACGAGTCTTCCTCATCATCCTATTAAAAAAAATAATGAGAGCGAGAGAGAGACGGTTTCAGTCTTGCAGAATCAAATATACTCAAATCAGACTTGCAGAAATGTTAAGATGCAAAACGGATGGTCGTTACCTGGAAAAGGAAGTCAGAACATAAAAGAAAAGAGTAACACTTACATCCTCCTGCTCATTAGCAGCAATGGATGTGACGTATCCGGCAAACCGGCTGTCGCTTCCTCCGTAGATCTCCTGGTCGTAGTAGCCGGTGGAGTCGAGCCCGACCCCCTGGGCTCCCTCTTCGACCAGCGCCGCCTTCCTGCCCTGGATCTCCAAGATCTGCGCCTCGATATCTGCACACAAACAGCAAACAGGCTTAAAATATACCCAAGCTGCAGAAACATGAATAAACTAGCAGAACACCAAACAAACACTGTACCAGCGGCATCACAACAACATTTACATTACATTTATGGCATTTGGCAGACACCCTTATCCAGAGTGACTTACATTTATCTCATTTATACAATGAGCAGTTGAGGGTTAAGGGC
>JAOTRJ010000051.1:25210617-25226089 GCA_028564905.1 Leptodoras praelongus | reverse complement strand
AGAGAGCGTTTAGGCGGCATGACGAAGGGCTTCACAAACTTTTTAACACTTGAAACACACCGCGAGACACAAACTCTTTTCACCGCGATCTACACCGTGCGTTCCTCTGTGTTGCGGGTTGCCGGAATGGATTATTATTATTATTATTATTATTATTTATTTATTTATTTATATATTTTTCATTAATTTTTAATTTTAAATTGAATTTTTTTTACCTGCGAAGCACGGAACCAGCGATAACTGAAGCGCGAAGTAGAGAGGGATCTCTGTACATACATTGTTTAAATAAGGTTTTAGATATTTATATATATCGATACATGAAAATCCATGAAATCCTTGTAGTATTATTTTTTCAAAATAAAACCAAAAAGTCAGGGCTCCCATTCGACCCATTCGATGATGATGATGCCGTAGCCATCCGTGGCTAGGAGTCAGAGAGCAGTACTGGCTGTCCTCTCGGCGAGAGAGCTGTAGAAACTGCGGTTATGCCAGCCGCTCTTCCTGAAACCATGGAAACCAAGGCCAAAGTGGGACTTTTTTCATATTGGCACAAAATCAGGAAAACAAGCTGTTTTCTGTTTTTTTTTAAAGGAATATTAAAAAACAAGTGGTGTTTTTTGGTTTTATTTAGTTTTTGGACAGCATTAAATACAACCAGCCCTCATCGTCACTTTGCCTTCTCTCTTCCTCTGACAGATTTCCTTCGAGTTCCGCTCCCTGCTACATTCTCAGTTGGCCACCATGTTCTTCGATGAAGTAGTCAAGCAGATGGTGTCAGCCTTTGAACGACGGGCCTGCAAACTGTACGGTCCTGAGACACAGATCCCACGCGAGCTGATGTTCCATGAGGTCCACCACACGTAGCATTTCTCCACACGCAGGGGCTGTCAGGGTGGGAGGGGAGGGGGGTGGGGCATTGAGGGAATTCAGTTAAAGGGTGCTTTAGGAGCGGAGTAGCTAACAGACTCGACTTCACGTGCCTCAGTATCTGCAGTGCCTGATCCAAACAAAACCATTTGATTTTACATTTTTATCCTAAGTTATTTTTGAGGCTGGATCTAGTTTTGGGGGTTTGACATTGTTGGGCGAATTAAGTGTATAGCTGCATCACTCCATCTCTAGTATTTTAGAGCTGCTCTTTGCGCCATATTGTTTAAAGGCAGCCGGATTCCGTGGAAGGTCGGCCAAGAGGTCAGTGAACAGATATTGGTTTTGTGAAAGGTGCAGAGAGATGGAGAATTATTTGGCATGTGTGGGATTGGGAGTTCAGTATGGTTGAACCAGGCAAATGTCGAAGTTACTTTTTGAATCATCCTGTAAGATTTTTGCATGTTATTTTTTTTTTTATTTTATTTTTTTTAAATAAACACAAAAACAGTTTAAGAAGAACTGGACTTGTCCAGTATAGGTGGTGTGCATTGCGCATCACCCATAATCAGCACCAGTATTTTTTCCAATCATATCTAGTTTTTGTTCACAAAGTCACACGGAGACTTGACTTCTGCTTCTTCAGTGCCCTGTATGTAAAGGGTACACTATGCGCATGCATATCAGTGCATGCTTTGACTGCTGCAGCTGCTGAATGCATGCATGCGTTCAGTCAGTTCTGCGTGTAAGACTGACAGGCAGCAGTTCTTCCAAACCAGCATCAATAAGTGCTATGAAGAGCATCAATAAGTGCTTACTGAATATATTACGAACATTTCACTTGCACAACAATGTGTCCTCCGTGTAGTTTGGTGACATGCTTGCCAAGTCTGGAGGAGGGATGTGAAGTTGGCACATGTATATATTTTTAACTGCTGAACGTTCATTAATGGGAGCCCAATTTGTAACATCTTATGGTGTGTCTCAAAGTGTCCAAAGCAAGGGACATGTGTTTTATTGTAAAAGTGTGCAATATATTTGTAAAGTTTGAGTTTTAACCATTAGAGCCTTGCAGCTTTACTAAAAGGGCCCAAACTCAGGGGGCTGGTGGGAAAATACACTTCATAGCTCTCATGAGATTGCTGTAAAGTGAGGTATCTGCAAGCTTAGACCTTAAACGTTTCCGAGTGACCTGCATGCCCTTACTACTTTTGAACCCAGCACATCTTATATTATTTATCATTCTCTTTAAACCTATATTCATAGACATCATATGATATTTATTTTGGTTATGGGAAAACCACGTGTATATAAACTAATGCAAGACCGCCGACTAGACTACAGTGTATAATAGATTTTTGTTTTTGTTTCTTGTAGTAAGGCTTTATTTTAGTAGTTCTGATTGGGGTGTTTAATGAGTGTTATGGCGAATATGTAATCTGCCTGCATGGTTCATAAACTATTTTTATATGTAACAATCAGGCTTCTTGTGTGTTGTGGACTCTTCTATGCCAGCATCTATTTCAGACTAGTTTCACCTTCAAAATAGATGGGTCATGTGAGAGATAATAATAGACACATCGAGCTACACGCTTCACAACAGCTGGTGGATGGATAGTGTAATCTTAACTGTACATTACAAAGTTGCATATAATTGAATATGAGAAATACATTATGTCGATATACATAAAGCACAAAAATGTTGTTCGGATTAATTCAGAAGGTCTGTTTTTTTTTCTATTCAGAAAAAAAGCAAAATGAGGAATGGGTATGGTTTCATAACATTGTGTGTCTGATGGTTGATAAACATTGTGTTATTTAAAGGGTCACTATACGAACAAGGTCATTTGTGGTGGCTGATGGTAAAAATCTGGGTAAAAACCCAAGTGAAAATCACATCATCAGTAATGCGGGTCTGAATGTACTTGTTACAGTGCCGGTTGATATAATCACGTATCACCAATGTTTAGCTAAAAAAAATAGAAAATCCAACTGATGCGTTATGGTTAAAGTGTAACATAAGGTGCCACCAATCAGTGAATTTGAGTTTAAGGTAGTATTATTAATTATGAGTCAAATTAAAGTGTGAAGACCACCAAACTGACACAACAGAATATGTCACCTATTTAAAAGCACCAACCGTATATGAAATATTAGAGGATAACATTTAAAGAACTGAATTACCTGTAAATCAATCAAATCAAATCATCAGTTAAAATGTTGACATTTTAATGCTCTGCAAAACAATCTATGCACATAAGCTTGTCCTCGATCTCTTGCATGCTGCTGAATTTGTAAACCAGGTCGATCTGGTCTGAGCTCAAATATGTTTCATTTTTTTCTTCAGCCTTGTGAGAGTTTTTTTTGTAAATTTTTCATTCATTTAGAAGAGATGCTGCATGCAAAACCTGGGGGTGCATCTCCTCAGAATGGTCAACTTACAAGCTGACTAATGACTTGTCAAGAACCGTCCATTCACATGAGTTACTGCTTACTGAACTATGATAGGATTACGCAATAGAAAAATTCCTTCCCTTTCACCCTTTGGTGGTGCATTGCCCGATTGCCCTAATGAACAAACCTCACTATAGACATACTATGCAAAATTAATTACTTTTAACGGTTTTGTGCACATGTAGTCGAGTCTCTGCAGTGCCTACCAAACTGCAAACATTGAAACATGAAAACCCAGTCAGTTCTTTGTATGCTGCCTATATCAGAAAACCTGAGCTTAAATGTGCTGTTCAGCAACGGTGCCATTCACTGTGTAACAAACAAGCTCATTGGAATGATACCTCCCCACATTTGAGTATCTCCACCCACAGCATGAGAATCACATTTGTGAATGGGCATAATTGTTTTTTTTTATAGTCAGAATGAAGGAAAATACACAGGATGGCAGCTGTACAGACCAACACAGAGGACAGAAGAGCTGAGTGGATCAAATTTATTTTTAATGGTCAGCAGAAACCGGTTCATATATGCTTTTGATTCATGAGTTTTTTACAGTTATATATGACAACTATTTTCCATTACATAAGTAATCCAGTTCATATAAGCTTACAAACATTTTTTCTACTCCACTTCATATATGCTTCCAAACTTTTTTTTCTATTCCACTTACAGGTCTGTGAAAAAGTGCTTGTCCCTTCCCAATTTCTTCATTTTTCTGTTTTTCATATTTGTCACTCTTGAACATTTTCATTTTGTCAAACTACTTTTCATATTAGACAAAGATATCCCAAATAAACACAAACACAAAAATGCTTTTTTAAATGATTATTTCATTTATTGAATTAAAATTGCTGTTCAGCCCTATCTATGCCCATGTGAAATAGTAATTGCCCCCTTAGTAATCAAATTCAACCAAATTCAGTTCACTATTGGGTTCATTGTCACTAGCCAAGTTCACAGTATGATTACTGGCAGACCTGCTGAATCTAACCAGCACTTAAATAGAACCTGTTTGGCAATGTGAAGCAGGATAGGTGTTACAAAAGCAGCATGTGATGCCACATTCTAAATAGATTTGAATGGTCTGAAACAAAGTAATTGAAATCTATCAGTATTGAAAAGTTTATAAAGCCATTGCTGAGGCTCTGGGACTCCAGCAAACTACAGTGAGATCCATTATCTACAAACGGAACAGCGGTGTACCTTCAAAGGAGTGACTGGCCTACATAAATTAGGTAAGAGGTCACAAAAGAGCCCAGTCAAACATGTCGGTTACCTCAGTTAAGGTCCATGTACATGGCATCTGTGGGAGCGTTACAAGGCACAAAACAACACTGAGAAAAAACCCATAAAGGCTCGTCATATTTGCCAAAAACATTTAGATGATCAACAAGACTTTTGAGATCATATTCTGTGGGCTGATTAGTCAAAGGTTAAGCTTTTTGGATGACATGGGTCCTGTTACATCTGGTGCTACAAGCAGTGGCTCATTATCGTTTAAACAACAGCATTTTAAAAGACAGGCTAGAAAGACAGCTATGGTATTTGACCAAAGAATGTCACAGACATTTCATGAAGACCACAGGCAATTGTGTTAACTTGTGGAAAATGGCTACATGTCCCTACAAGAAGCATTATAATTGGCTAATATCTTGCAGGTATACCCATGACCCATTATAAAACTGTAGAAGGTTGCCACCTTCATAACGCTTTGAGAAACCTACAAATGCCAAATTCCCTGAACCACAAACACCACGTGCTGTCTACACCCATGTGAGGTTATTGACAAATAGCACTGTTAAAAGAAATTGAGTCAGAACTCTCTTTTGAAGCACTCCAGTTCTTTTGGAACATCACATTTTATTAAATAAAAAAAAAGGGAAAAAAAAAAAGACAATTACTAGTAACTATTGTACAAAACATTCATTGATTACTGTGACACATTTGTAACTTTCTTTAATTGAAAAAATGAAAAAAAGCTGGAGGATTTTTTCCATTATGAATGTTATTCTGTGCTGGATAGCAGTCTTAATACGGTTTTGTTAAAACTACTGTCCAACTGGTTTATGCAAAATCTATTTCCAGTACCCCCCAAACCCCTCAACCCCCAGAAAACCCAAGAGTGACACAGAATCTAATCCTAAACACTCAACACTTTCAGATCCGTTTCCTGGTGTTGTATGCAAGCAGCTCTTGTTTTAACATTTTTAGTAATTTCTTTCTGTTTACTTTCGATCAGGAACAGCCCCAAGCGTGTAGGTCTTTCAGCGAGATACTTTTAATTGTCTTGACAGACAAGCGAATGTTTAGAACAGGTGTAAACAAAAAAAGGACACAAATAAGACAAACTGGACATAAAAAAAAAGAAGGAATTTGCTGACATCTGGTTCAAGTTCCTTAACAGACTGGTTCTCCATTTAAAGATTTCAGGGATTAAGGAATTCAACCCTGGTGTACTGCTTCTGAAGCTTTCTAGGACACCAGAGTCACATTGATCAACAAGCACTCCAGCCTTGATACTAATTTACTCACTGCATAAATAGGACTGATTAAGACCGTGTTCTTGCTGCTTTCCATATTAACCAGTGATTAAACAGAGCATGCGGAGTATGAACGGATGACACGGGCGGATCACAGTCTGGTCACTTGATGCTTGTCTTCTGGGTAAACAGGGTCAGGTCAGCTTCAGCCCAGAGTGGAAAGGAGAGATCAGACTTGGTTTTTGAAGAATGTGGGATGGAGGGGGGGGCAGAGGGATCATCCATTTCTTCTGCATTGTTAAACTCTTGAGCAGGTGAGAGGGTGCAAGGGAAGGGTCAACCCATACCCCATTCCCTCACCCTCCCTACCTTTAAAGTCTGTATGGCACACGTGTAGGAGTTTAGAATCCCATACCACCCATACCTCCCATACCACCCATGCCTCCCATTCCTCCTCCTGGCATTTCCTTCTCCTCCTTTGGCAACTCTGTGACCACAGCCTCTGCTGTTGAGAGCAGGGAGGCGACACCAGCAGCGTCCAGCAGCGCCGTCCTCACCACCTGCAGGGGGATCCAGAGTTACAACATCTGCGATATTGTGCCTCACGGCTTTCATGTTTTGTGTTCAGGGATCATTCTGGCCATGCAGGAGCTAGAAAAATACTTTACATACATGAATGCTTTACATCCAACGTTCAGAACACACCTTTGTAGGGTCGATGATTCCTCTGTCCACCATGTTGACGTACTCGCCGTGAAGGGCGTCGTAGCCGATCTCTGAGCCACTCTGCAGGATTTTTTCTACCACCAGAGACCCCTCTACTCCTGCGTTCTTAGCAATCGTCATGGCTGGGATGCGCAGCGCTCTGCGGATGATGTCGATACCTGAGAAAGAAACATTTGCATCGCTTAGTACCATATCTGAACGCTACAACAAATGCTTGAGTACTTTTCTCAGGAGGCTTACCAATCTTCTGGTCATCGTTGGCAGGTTTTATGGTGTCGAGTGCAGGGATGCAGCGCAGCAGAGCGCAGCCACCTCCGGGAACAATGCCCTCTTCGACAGCAGCCCTAGTGGCGTTCAGAGCATCAGTCACTCTGTCTTTCTTCTCGTTCACCTCCACGTCGCTCGTTCCGCCGACCTATAGTACAACAGAGCAGACAAACCATTATTACCCCACAGTGTTGTAGCTAAAAAGAAAAAAAATATATATATATATAGCTGAGCCTGCTTCATAACCTTGAGCACAGCCACTCCATCAGAGAGCTTGGCCAGGCGCTCGTTGAGTTTCTCCTTCTCGTAGTCGCTGGTGGTGGACTCCAGCTGCTCGACGATCTCAGCAGCACGCTTCTCGACGGCAGCTGGATCACCATGGCCCTTCAGCAGCATGGTGTCATCTTTGGTCACGACCACCTCGCCAACACGGCCGAAGTCGTGCGCCTGTATGTCCTCCACGGCTAGTCCGACAGCCTCGTCACCAAACACCTGAATGAACAGACAGGCATAGGTTATAACAGTACGCAGGCACAGTTGTATCTCGAAGAATTGATGTCTTTCATGACAAAGACGTACGGTTCCGCCGGTAGCAATCGCCATGTCTTTCAGCTGGTTCTTCCTGTTGTCTCCGAAGCCTGGGGCCTTAACTGCCACAACCTGCAGTCCAACCTTCAACCTGGAGGAGGTAAATACACGTTACAGCCTCACTCTTTTAATTAACAAACCATTTTAGGAACAGAAATTTAATTGTTTACAAAGAGCTATATTTAGAAAAAAAAGACTACCGTTATCATTGTGTATGTACTGCATGTTAAAATTAGTTCCTGTGTTTATCCATAGCTTAGGAGGAGCTGGGCTCAGAGTGAAGTCAGGGTACGGCACCCGAGGAGCAGAGGTAGTGCAGAACGTCTTACGCCGTGATAAACCATTTACTAAAGTTAATCCCAGGGAGCACAAACCTGTTGAGGACAAGAGTGCTAAGGGCTTCTCCATCTACATCCTCAGCCACAATGACCAGTGGTTTACGGTGCTGGTTGGCGATCTCCAGGGCTGGCACAATGCTCTGGACACTGGATATCTTCTTCTCACTCAGAAGCACGTACGCATCCTGGAACTCGCACTTCTGACCTATAGAGGACACACAGTAGACCCAGAGTGAAGGAGAGTTTCGGGATAATTACACCAGATGCGTTTCATTAAGGACCTGTACTCCGTATCTGCTGACCTTTAGCTGTGTTGATGAAGTAGGGCGAGATGTAGCCACGGTCAAACTTCATGCCTTCAATGATCTCCAGCTCATCATGCAGAGTTTTACCATCCTGGATGGAGGATCAAATAAATAATTAATTAATCAGGGAAACAATTAAGAATAATTAACAAAGTGAGCAGGGAAATACGTACCTTCACAGTGATCACTCCTTTACGTCCTACTTTCTTCATGGCGTTGGAGATGATGGTACCGACTTCAGTGTCTCCGTTGGCAGAAATAGTGGCCACCTGTGATTATGAAGGGGGAATATTTTACAGTCAGCCACCTAAAGTATGAATCCAGCTTTATACAGAATGCAGTCCCTTCCATCCATGAGGTCATGACTCGTACCTGGGCAATTTCCTCAGGTGTAGTGACTGGTTTGGACAGCTTCTTGAGCTCGTTGATGATGGTTTCCACAGCAAGCATGACTCCTCTGCGGATCTCTACAGGATTGGCACCTTTGCTGATGGTGTCGAAGCCCTCCTTGGCAATGGCCCGTGCCAGTACAGTGGCGGTGGTGGTGCCGTCACCTGCCTCCTCGTTTGTGTTATTAGCCACGTCCTGCACCAGCTTAGCCCCGATGTTCTTGTACTTGTCTTTAAGATCGATGCTTTTGGCAACCGTGACTCCGTCTTTGGTCACCTTCGGGCTGCCCCAGCTCTGCTCGATGATAACTGTACGACCCTGATGAATGACAAATGGCATGAGAACATATAAAAAAAACATAAGATCTTTTCACATAAGATATTTTCTAGAAGATATTCCAGAAACAAATCAAGAAATCTAAATATAATCAACAAAGAAAGATGCAGTGCAAAGGAAGTACATTATATACTACTCAGTGCCCAGTCCCTGGTTTTGTACACTATAAAACAATGTTGTCTGCATCTTCTAAAAATGAATACTGACTTCTAATACTAATACATAATATATACGATCATATATATCTAAAATCATTTATGATCATAATGAAGGCCAACTTGCATCCCTGTTGTATGAAAATGTTTATCATATTTTATATTATATTATATTCATAACATATTTTAACCTTTGGTCCCATAGTGACAGCCACCGCATCTGCCAACAGGTCCACCCCCTGGAGCATGAGCGCCCGGGCATCGGCTCCAAACTTTACATCCTTGGCGTAGGCACGGGTGAGGTGTGGAGCTAAAGCCCGGCACACTGGCCTCATCTGCCTCATCATACTGGGTAAGCGCAGCATGTCTGAAAAACACCACAAAAGTACTGATGAATATTTTTCAAATGAGAAAATTTGAAGAACTGATTTCTGTTGGATGGAGATTAGAGGCACAAGTCAAAGATGCCAACTGGCGCTCCTAGTGGCGGCTTATATGAACTGCAGCGCTTCGACTACACAGTCAGCATGCTTTCCAATGAACCGCGTTTCATCGAGCTTACATTCATCATCAAAAAACAATCAATTCAATCCGTCTTTAATGATCCATCACGCACCTAGTATACACACATCTGTTCTCGGTTAAGATTTCTTAAAACTACAGGACAGTCTGGTCATGTGGCCCACGTGTGTCCAGGTCATGCGTCACAAGGTCAAGCTCAACGTCCTCATGGCAACACGACCGGAAGCGCCGTGTAACAGCCAGAGCTCACACCGACTGGCTCCAAAAACCATAAACTCGTGTAATCATAAACTCGCACATTTAAGGTGGTGTAGCATGCAGCCGAACACAGCACGAGCTGCTTCTGCTAGCTAGCAGACAGTGAGAGTTGACACCTTGATACTGAATGGGCTGTGGGCTCGTCACCGGGAGGTTGTGGGTTCAGATCCAACACGTTTCAGAAGAATTAACAAATGAATGAAACGCAAATCGGTTATTATGGTGGCTAGTTCGTTAAGGCAGAACAGCAATGAGATGGTAAAGCCGTGCACACGACTACAATTAGTAAACTTTTTAACCACAAACACCATTTAACGTCTGCTATTTTGAAAACTAGGTCCGCTCTGCTAGTCATCATGCATCATTTCTCAACATACCCAATTATTCACCTGTTCGATCTTTGTCTTTTAAGATCATGCAGTAAAACCTAATACATAACCAGCACCGGGTTCATACTGCGTTTCATCAGACTGTCTGTTTCATACGGCCTTTGCTTCACTATACATATTACAATTATAAGCTACTGTAAGATTTTATTTAAACATCACATAGAATGTCATCTGTACTATTCTGGAAATAAGCTATAAAATGATAACGCGTTTAAAAAAAACTTACTTTAGGAATGCCTGGAACAGAAGCAACCGGCTAGAGAAGTGGAGAAGGGTATAACACAAGGAGTGTGCTCCTGCTGCAACTGAAGTAACTCCACTGCAACGCACATGGGCTTCTACATCCGGGTAACAAGCCGGCCCGCCCCAAAATCTGAATACATATATGCTACAAATAATTAACACCTTTTTAAAAACTATATGAACAAAAACTACTACACGTAATACCTTGGTAAAGGGTTCGGTGTCTAAGAAAATAAGAACGACACAGATATATTTATTTATATTATATAATTTCACTAAAAACTGTGTTTATGCTCGTTCCGGGGCACGGTCTTCCAGAATTTTCGCAAATGCTATTGGAGAAAAAAAGCGAGGTTAAGGGTTGACATTGGGTAAGTCCTGCGCATTGCGCATGCGCACTGGCCTTCTAGAGCTTTCTTCACGTGGGTCGCTCGCCTTGGTGTCTGACTAGTGCTGTTCGCTTTCCTTTGCTCTTTCACACAGCCGGGACTCTGAGCTGCTAAAGATTAACTGCAGATATGGTAAGAATACTCACGGTATGTTCATATTATTCCGGCATAGATAGCTAACTCTGTATTCTCGATATATAATCTGACTACTAAAAGGCGATCTGTGTTTTTTTATTGTGCTCATCGGGCAGTTTGGGGAGTTTACTTGTATTGCTGTTAGTAATGAACCCGGCAAGGTCACCATGCACACACCAATACCTGGTGATCACTAGGAGTAGTAACATGCATCATATCACATTGCTGTTCTCCTTTAGTAAAATCCATCGTGTATTTTGACGTAATAAGATTTTCTGGATAGATCTGACCACCTTTATGCTCTGGGTGTAATGGATTAGCACATGATTTAATAATTGATTCAGTAAACTGCTACTGCCTGTACCCATCCGTGCAGTGTGATCAGCGGTCACATGGGCAGGGGTTGTGCATTTTTTTAAACATTCAGTGGCACGTGTAATGTTCAGTTAGCTATTCTATTAAATAAATAAATAAATAAATAAATAAATTGCACCGACACCGGTGACTCGTACATGTGCGCGTTCCGTCTACACCACTTCCGGGTTAATGCCGAGTCGCGTCACGTGATGTGAATCCAAGATTCCCTGTGCATTATGTCGGGTGAGGAAGACATCAAGTCACGTGTCATGTAGTGGACATGGAGTAGGCAGCTTTTTGAGATGCACTGTGGACTCATCATTTGGTGGTTCATCAGTTGTCTTTCAGTTTGTTCACTGATTACATTTCAATGATGATGAAAGACAGTGCAAAGTTGTATTGATTTTTTTTTTACAAGAGGCATGCAGTCATGGAGCACATGTATCCCATCTGGCTCCTGTGGTAGTTACATGCTTGCAAGTTGATTTGTATAAAAAAGTGCCAAAGGAATGAATACATGTAAATGTTCAGGGTGTTTGCTTCTCCCCTCTTCTCCCTCATCCTCTTTTTCACCAGCCAGATCTTTCCAGAACTTTTTATATCTACTTCAGTCTTAGATGGTTATCTTGGTGTCAGTGCCCTTTGTCCTTCACCAAATTGGTAAACATTTACAAAGCCTCCAAATTGTATCCGTCCTCCCTCAACTCCCCCCCACGCAGTACTGTCCTTGATCCTCCCCTCCCTCCTTCACACATGACCTTCACTCAAGGACATGGACACATTTGTTATATGCAGCTGGTGTTGCAAATCTCTGGTTTTGTGGCAGGTTCATTCTGGGTTTTTAGACTTTGTGGAATAAACTGTTCATGATGCAAGGCATTCAGTAAAAAAATAATTTCGTAGCTAAAATGTGAAGCCACAGTTTGTCACCTCACAAACCCAGTGTTCTTGGTTCAATCCTGAGCTCATGTTATTGTGTGTGGGGCATCTGGTGATGGACGCGTGTCCCCTCTGGGGTGTATTCATGTTCATCGGGTCTGGAATTGCAGCGTGCCAGACCATTTACTCAAGACGAAGGAATGTGTGTAATTCCACAGTCTTGAATGCCCTCTACTGGATCTAATGTGGATGGTAGATGTCATCACTGCTTCTTCATATTGTCTTATAAGACAACACGTCTGACCCGATGGTTATCTTTTACCCCTCTCTAGGCTAAGGCTTTCCGGAAATTCCTCCCCATGTTCGACCGAGTGCTGGTAGAGCGCTTGGCAGCTGAGACTGTAACGAAAGGAGGCATCATGATTCCAGAAAAGTCTCAAGGCAAAGTGCTGCAGGCCACAGTGGTGGCTGTGGGACCTGGAACCACCACCAAGGTGTTTATGATCACAGCATCGTTTCTTTTTGATGTGCCTTTTTTGTGCTGGGAGGCTTTTTTTTAATTCACATCATTCATCATTGTCATTATTTTCTGTCAGGATGGAGCTGTAACGCCCATTAGTGTGAAAGTTGGCGAGAAGGTTCTGCTACCAGAGTACGGAGGCACAAAAGTGGTTCTTGATGATAAGGTAAGATACGTCTTCCTGAATTGTGATTATTTTGTTGTGCTCGAAAATGCTGATTAAAAGTTGGTTCTAATATTTATTATTTTCTATCCTAGGACTATTTCCTGTTCCGGGATGCGGATATTCTAGGAAAATATGTTGAGTAAACCCTGGTAGTGTCTGTCATAACCACGCTTGTCATCCCCAATGAGTGGTTGTTTTTTTTGTTTTTTTTATGTGTTGCCAATTGTAAATAATTATGATCATACTTTGTTATATTAAATTGAATGTGGGGAATCTTGATGTCTTGTCTGACTTTGATACTCTGACTCATTCAGCATATCAGCCAGTTTAATGCTGTGGTCAGGAGTGCAATGTGAGAGAGTCTAGCACTTGTTTAGTTTAATGTCACCTTACACCAATCAGCCATAACATTAAAACCAACATAACACACCATCCACCACCCAAGAACAGCATAAAAGGGGGCTAATAAAGTCTGCATAAAAACAGATGGACTACAGTCTTTATCTGTGTACCTGTATGGTCAGTGGAGCTGATAAAATGGAGAAGGAGTGTAGATACATATTGTAGCTGTATCTTGTAGTGTGCTATAGTAGGACATGTACTTGGAGAATGTTGCACAGGTTGTATCGGCATTCTTTTATAATAAGTTTATTTTACTAGTCAGCTTTGATAAGTGAAGACAAAAGTCCTCACAGCCATAAGATTAGTAGGACTGGGTTTTGCATTGCCTGAAAATCAGTGATGTTCTGTTGTTGTGAGGAATCTATTATTAAACAACATAACCATCATACCAATACTTAATACTACAAAATGCTTACTAGCTAATTTGTCCACCAACAGCACTACACCCTCCTCTTCAATGACTAAGGCTGTAATTCACTAAATGCAGATTCACTAATCTAATGTAACTCATGATGGTAGCAGCAGAATAAATCCTGAGATCTACAGAAACATCCTGCCAATATACAGAGAAATGCATCATTCTAACTGAGAAGAACTTCATCATGCAGTAAGACCCAAAATACATTGTCAACACAACAAAGGAAAGACTTCATCAGGAGAAAAAGTCAAGGTTTTGCAGTGTAAGTCAATCAACTCAATTCAATTTTATTTCTAAAGCCCTTTTAACAATGGACATTGTCCCAAGGCAGCTTTACAGTGACATAAAATTCAACTTATATAAATTCTATCTCTAAATGTTATCTCTAATGAGCAAGCCAGGGTCGACTGTGGCAAGGAAAACCTCCCTCGGATGTTAAGATGAAGAAACCTTGAGAGGATCCAGACTCAGAAGGGAACTCATCCTCATTTAGGTGACACTGGATAGTACAATAATAAATAATCCCTTCTATAACTGTGTGGTATATAGTAAAAAAAACTGCAATTATAACCAGTATATTCCTTAAAGTTTTAACATAAAGTCCACACTGTTAAAGTTATAAACAGTTCACTGATGCAGATTTGACTGACAGAGTGCAAAACTGTCCTTGGCAGTTAGTCCTAGCCATCATAGGAAGGCTGCTTCTATCAGTTGCAAAGCCAGATTCATGGTTTCTAAGTGTATCTTTAAGCTGTTCATCATACTGATCTTTAGGCTGTCCGTGTGGGGCCATCCTCAGCGGCAGTGAGTGAGTTTCCGGTGATGAGAACTCCAAACAAAAGCAGAGAAGGATTCACAATCCTTCACCAGACCTTAACCCACCTGAGCAGCATTTCACCTCCTGATGAGGAGACTGGAGGGAGAAACCCCCCAAAACAAACTGCTCTTTCAAGCGCACATTGGCCGGTAGGGTTCTCCGAGATGAAGCTTGTTTACCCCGACTTGGTCGTGTTCATGTGGTTTGTGTGGGAAATTTAAACAAACATGGAGGCTGTCAACCTTTTTTTTATGTTGAATGGTTGTTCATTGGTTTCAAAAAGTATTAGCTGTGGACAGTAGCCTTTCTGTCTTTGTGATGCATCAGAAATTTCAGTGTATCTGACTTTGGTGTCTTACTTCGGGAGGGTGTTCATATGATGACTCCTCATGGGAAACTCGTCTTTCCAATAAAACCGACAGTGCTTGAAAGCGCAGAAACACCAGGTGATAGAAGCAGCAGGAAAGAAGAATGTGATGAAACAGTTTGATGATGTCAGTTTGATGAAACAGCTTGATGATGTCAGTTTGATTATGTCAGTTTAATGAAACAGTTGGATGATGTCAGTTTGATGAAACAGCTTGATGATGTCAGTTTGATGATGTCAGTTTAATGAAACAGTTGGATGATGTCAGTTTGATGAAACAGTTTTATGATGTCAGTTTTAATAGAACAGTTTGATGACATCAGTTTGATGAAACAGTTTGATGAAACAGTTTGATGACATCAGTTTGATGATGTGAGTTTGACGATGTGAGTTTGATGATGTCAGTTTGATGACATCAGTTTTATGATGCCAGTTTAATGATGTGAGTTTGATGATGTCAGTTTGATGATGTCAGTTTGATGAAACAGTTTGATGATGTGAGTTTGACGATGTGAGTTTGATGATGTCAGTTTGATGATGTCAGTTTGATGACGTCAGTTTGAATAAACAGTTTGATGATGTCAGTTTGATGATGTGAGTTTGATGATGTCAGTTTGATGACGTCAGTTTGAATAAACAGTTTGATGATGTCAGTTTGACGATGTGAGTTTGATGATGTCAGTTTGATGACGTCAGTTTGAATA
>JAOTRJ010000051.1:25079845-25097533 GCA_028564905.1 Leptodoras praelongus | reverse complement strand
CAGGCTGGTCCAATTTATCCATGAAACCTCCCACACTAAAATGACAGGTGTTTCAGTTTCATTGTCTAACCCCTGTATGTCTAGAAATAGGCTTAAAGGCCTTATATTGGTTATATACTCATAATGAGAAATATTACATTTTTTCTTTATTTATCTTGTCTTACCTTGCTACAAGATACTGTGGTTGTATGATGGCTGTATTTATCGTAAATATCGTGGCATACATAATTGTAGCTGTAATTACAACCTGGCATCATTCCACGTTCATCCAAAGTTCAGACAATGTTCAATTTTCACAGTGAATGGTACTGAATGATAATCTCAGTCTAAGATGGTTTACTGTAACCAAGGACTCTTCTACTACTGGTTGGGGAGCAATGTGACAGTACAGGGACATGGGGGTGTGAGATCAGAGAACATGAACCAGATGGAATTGAAAACTGTCCACTTTGTATTGATTTAAGTTCTGTAATGATGACAGGAATGTTCATGTGGCAAACCCCTGATTGACCCATGTCAGCTGTCTAACTATAGGCCAATATCAAAGGGGAGGCCTTTATTTCCAAGAAATAAGAAATATGGTAGCACAGCATTTATGCTCATACCTACATATGAATAACATTCATGAAATCTATCAATCAGGATAGAGGCCTCATCATAGCACAGAGAGACAGAGCTGGTTACAGTGGTAAATGACTTATTACTGGCCTCTGATAAGGGTTGTGTGTCTTTAGACCACTGAACTATTCTACTTTATAGATTAGAAAATGTTGTTGATGTTAAGGGAACATCCCTCTCCTGGATCAGGTCCTATTTGAAAGGCTGTTATCAGTATGTAGACTTTAACAATGAGTTCTCCAATTATACTAAGGTAAAGTTTGGTTACCATAAGGTTCTGTCTTAGGGCCATTGCTATTTTCTTTATATATTAAAAAAATAATTCATAAAAACAATATCAGCTTCTACTGTTATGCTGATGACACACAGTTGTATGTCTCAGCAAGGGCATACGAGAGAAGCCAGCTTAATAAAGTTGGGTAATGTATAAAGGACTTTAGACACTGGATGCTGAATAACATTCTTCTACTTAATTCTGATAAGACAGGAATACTTGTATTAGGAACATAGGCAGCTAGACATAATGTTTCTGATTACATAGTAACTCTGGGTGGCCTTTCAATTACATCATCTGTAAAAGACCTTGGTGGAAAGACCTTGGTCTTCTTTCATCTTAGACATTTTTGCTAAAATAAGAAGTATAATGTCACAGCATGAGGCAGAAATATTAGTTCATGCTTTTGTTAGCTCTAGGTTGTATTATTGTACTGCCTTGGTGTCTGGATGTTCCAGCAGGTTCATAAGAAAGCTCCAGCTAGTTCAAAGTGCAGCAGCCAGAGTCCTTACTAGAACCAGAAGATATGATCACATCACCCTCATCTTATCCACACTGCATTGGCTTCCAGTCAAACATTGCATTGATTATAAAATACTACTATTGACCTATAAGGCTCTCTCTATAATGGTCTCTCACCGCAGTACCTGCACAAACTCTTAATCTGTTTTGATCCACCATGCCTACTTCGATCAAAAGGTGCAGGCTCTCTGTTGGTACCTCGATTTTGAAGACTACAGCAGGGGGCAGAGAATTTTCTTACAAAGCCTGGCTCAGTGTTTGACACAGGCTCAGTGTTTAAGTTTAGGCTTTTGTCACTAGTTTTTCTTCTTAGGTAAAGATGCAGATCTGGAGGGTTTGTAGACTTAAAGTGTTCTGGTAAACTGGTATGTTTGGTTGCTGAACCCCCCCCCCCCTTCCCCTCATACGTTCACTCAGGATTGTTGACAGAGGCGTGGCTGGCTGCTTTATGTCCCAGAGCTCCCTCATGTCTGCTTACCTTCTGGCTCCCCCTTTTAGTTATGCTGTCATAGCTAGTCCCTGCTTGCACTCTGCATAAAATGTACATTTTGTTCTAAAGGTTGGTGAACAAGCATACCTAACAATCTGTATTTTTTGCTCCCCCCACCTCTTGCTTTCTCTCCCTTCTCTGCCTGGTTCTGTCTGGTTCCTCTCAAGGTTTCTTCCTCTTAACTGAGGGAGTTTGTCCTTACCACCATCACCCCTGACTTGCTCATTTGGGATAACAGTTAGGAATAAAACCATAAGTTATGTCTGGATTTGTAAAGCTGCTTTGGGACAATGCCCATTGTTAAAAGTACTTTAGCAATAAAATTGAATTGAATTGGCTCAAAAGCAGTTAGATGTGCATGTGCATTCTGTATGTGTGCATCTTGGTGCTTGTGTTGCTGTATGTCTTTGGTGGTAAGCAAGCTGCAAATTGGTGCATGTGTGCCTATCCCTGAGATTTGCAGGGGGAGGGCTACTTGCAGCACCATTCTTTATGAGCATTATCGAAAATGGGAAGACATCACATGATCTGCTAGGTGTCCATAGATACAATGCATGGCTCCTCCCTCAATGAGCAGGGTGGTTAAAGTGCATTTTATGGGAAGCGTAGTGATGAATGTCACTATGTAAGTTGTTAAGAGGAAGTATGTGTATGTGTGTGTGTGTGTGTGTGTGTGGTGCATAGGTCAATCACTGACAACATGGACACTTAAGTGGCAACATCAAACAGCACTAATAAATACTGCTTGCTTCTCATATTCAGTGTGAAATGTGAAACTATGAATAGTAAGTGCTGATAAATAAATGAGTCCATGTTATGGAAATTAGACCAGTATACTTACTGAGATATAATTGGTGCTTCAGACCATTAGTTATTTTGATGAGAGTGTTGGTAGAAGGATTTTCAATCACAAGCATAGATGTTTGAATTAGGAACGCTATTATTATGGCATGATGTGCCACTGTTTGATTGATTGTGATTCCCAATAATAAGAAAGTGAAGCTCCTCTTTATAAATCTGCTCAGTACATAAGCAGGTATCCATGTCCCATCTCTCTTAAATTGATTGCATTGGTGATTGTCTTATCAATTCCTTTACTCTCAAACCATTAAGATGAAGGCTATAGGGCAGAACAGATAGCCAGATGTTCATTGTTAATGTTTACTAAGATACTGTATTTGTATGATACAGGTGGGTTAAATGTGAAATACTATCTCTCGTGTGGATCAGTAATTGCGTGTCCTTGATCACTTAATGACCTCTTTAAATGCATAACTCATCAACAGCTTTTTGACAGCCATAGCGTGAGAATGAGCTTTTTATAAATGCCATCTTGGCTCAAAAATGACAGCCATGAGATATTCTGATCACCTTTATCCTTTCTTTTTAGTGGCTGTTTAAAAACAATAATGCTGTAAAGTGCACGTTTATTTTTACGATTGCAGTAAAAATAAAAAGCAGCCGTTAAGTAGTGTTAAATGACTTGGCTCTTTCTTTGGCTTAATGACTCGCTTTTGTTTTATAGTGGGAAGGCATATGACTGTCATCAATAGAGTGGTAGGACAGTCCACATGATGCTTTCCCACACATTATGACTTTAATAGGGAATTAAATGACAGGCAGACAGTGCAACAGGCAAACAGACACGCCATGTTATCACAGCCAATGACCTCATCGATTCTCATTGCCTGCCTCCTCCATTGACTTCTATTCTAAAATGAATGGCTAATGAAAGCTCATGAAGGAGGCCTGGTCACTGTTGATCTAATTACATGTGCACAGTGTAATAACATGGTATGTCTTAATAATACACTTAACGATTATGATACATCGTTAACCATTTCTATGTAGGAAGACTAAAATAACTACATACATAGTGTGATACATTTTGTATTACAGCTTAATTTGACGATGTGTGTCCAGAATGTCCTGTTTCTATGGAAAATGTTATGCTCTATGGCTATCTATCTATCTATCTATCTATCTATCTATCTATCTATTTTTTTTGTTGGTTTAAATGACTTTAATTACTCAATCAATTTATTTATTTTTTAAAATAAAATATTTATTTTCTTATTTTCTTTATTTTTACATTCTTCAGCTATATCTATATATCTATATCAGTACATTTTATGTGCACACTTACACTAGTATCCAATCACCCAATCATGTAACAGCAGCATAGCATATAAAAGCACGCAGACAAAGGTCAAGAGTTTTTGTTAATGCTCACATAAAACATAAGAATAGGGAAAAATGTGATCTCATTGACTTTGACTCTGGTTTGTTTGCTGTTGCCAGATGGGCTGGTTTGAGTATTTCAGAAACTGATGATCTCTTGGGAGTTTCACACACAACAGCCTCTAGAGTTTACTCCAATTTGTGTAAAACACTAAACCCATCCAGTGAAGAGCAGTTTTGTGTAGAGGAGAATGGCCAGACTGGTTTTGAGCAGGCAGTAATTCAAATAACCACTCTGTAGAACTGCGGTGAGTAGAAAAGCATCTCAGAATGCACAACACATTGAACCACTGAGGCAGATGGACTCCAACAGCACTGATTTTGTAAACGTATTCTAATCCTTGAATCACAATCTCCTGTTATGTTAACTGGCATCAGATTGCACCAAAAGCTAATGCAGGATCTGTTCACATATAAATACACATTGGAGTGCTGTTGGATTCTGTAGGTTGGTAATAATTATCTCACTGTTGATCTGTCATGGGACAGTGGCTGAGAGAGATGTGTGTATAACCACATTATGATGCATCTTTGAAAATCCTTTATCTTTGAAGTGGCAGGGATCAAAATGCCAGTTAGTGACACCGTGAGTAATGCCAAGTAGGGTCCCATAAAGCAGGGCAACTATTAAGTGAAGTGGCCTTCAGCATTATGTGCCTCATAGGGTAATAAAAAACAAAACACACTGACTTAGCACTTATTACAAACTAAGGAAAACCTTGCAAAGCTCATAAACCGAGAAGCTTTACACACATGGGGTCAGGAGGACCAGTTTTACAAGTTTTTTTTCCCCTTGATGGCTAATAAAATTTCCATATTGCCATATTGTGTCCTCATTTAGTCATAACTGAAACTGGGAGGGACAGTAAGTTCAACATTAGATCTGATCATTAACTTTGGTGTATCAGGATATTGTACGTGTACTGTAAAGCCCAGTGACAGTATAATAATAAGCCTTTATTTGCATTTTGAGGACAGAACAATTCAATTGCTCACAGGGTTGCATATATGGGAGTACAGGAAACTGAATCAGTCAAATACATCAATACTAACATATCATGTTAATGATACAGTGGTGACTCCTATGGTTCAGTGCTGTCCTTACTATTACAGGTCTTTCCAGTGCATATTGACAGTGCTCAATACTGAAGGAAAAAGTGTTGTACCTGGAGAATGATTTGTGCTGAGCCAGTGCATGTACAGTATGTATGAGGCTAGACAGAGCTTGTGGCACTGTGGCTCCACTCAGCTGGCTTCTGTCACTCCCTCAGCATGAAGCGCCAAGTGCTTGTTCGATCCATGGCAAACATCTGGCTACTGTCAATAAAGGTACTAGTGCTTCAGATGTGATCCATTCCATGACCAGTGATGCCTTTCAGGTGCAACATCCCTGCAGGGATTCAACTTGTCATCTCTCTTCTAAGGTAATATTCATTTACTGTATGAATAAGGACCATGACCTATTGGCATTTGAAATCACATTACTGGCTAATCCATTTCACTGCTATGCTGCCCTCCATTTATACATATTATTTGTGTTGTTCTTGTTTGAGGGTTGGACGCTGTCAGTTTGAATAAAAAGCTCTTAAGGACACCATGTATACTTTTGAGGTTTGCTTCAAACAAATCTAAGAAAAACAAACTTCCCACACGATCACCAAGTTATACTTAAGTATATTCAGAATAAAAAAAGCTCACTTTTGTACACTGCCAATACTGAGGTTACAAGATATTTTGCACACAGGATTCATAAGGTCAAGCAGGATTTTCGATAGTGTCCATGTGAGTATATTTATTCTTCCTTGTTGTAAAGATTATATAACACTGATTATAATTACAGCAGGTAATTACAGCAGTGTGTCATAAACCGATGATGAGTGCTGCACATCAGTTCAGGCTTTTTGAGCATTTTCAGCTATTCAAGATTGTCAGTGTTTTGGTGGAAGAACCCCCCCCCTTAAAAAAGGGTGCCAACGTAGTAGTAACTACCTATCATCAGTGGTCTGACTGCTAATTAGTGACCACATCATGAACTTCATACCACTCACAGCTGTTCAATACAGCCACTTTAAATTAACGGGGAGCTATCAGTAGATATAGACTGCAGTAAAAAAAAAAAAATACACAGACAATCAAAATAGACATCAACATTAGCATTGTTGGGAAATAGAAATTAAGGTGATACGTTTTAGTCTTTCTTTTGGCAAAACTGTAGCGAACTGTTCCTGTGAACAGAAAGTGAACTAATTCCAAGAAAACAGTAATATCAAAAGCAGTTGACCGTTAATTGTAGAATCATCATGTTGAGCAAAAAAGTGTGAGAAGCTGGGGATCCTGGCATGGAGGCCATTCACACGGATTGCCTGCCTGGTTGAGTTAACGATCCAATAAACGTGAAATCCTGCCCTGACTCGAATAATGGAATGTGTGATGGGAGCAGATGCTGAACTAATGACAACCTGGTGACACTCAACCGCATGCCCTCACCCTCTCATATGCTCTGTGTGTGCCAGACTGCAAGACCCTCCACATTTTTCACTGGCTGTTCTTTAGTTCATGCAGCATGGTTGTCTGCCTTGTTGTGGATGATACTGTGGAGGTTTATGAATCTAGATAATAGATAAAGGAGAACAATACCTGCTAGCATATTTCAACACCAAATCTCAGTGATTTAACATTTTAAGGACATGATGCAGATGAAAATAAGACAGATGGCAGGATAGAGCAAGCATGAAATGGATCACTAGCTGGGTCAACCTAACCTGAATCAAGCTAGCTGTATATGTTCCTTAGTCACACTTTTCAAACACACACACACACACACACATACACACACACACACTATACTTTTGAGGACTTTCCATTGACATATTTTTATTTCAGCTAATTGATACATACTAACCCTAACCCTAACCTTAACCTTAACCTTAGCATCAGTAAATAAAATGCTATTTGACTTTTTAATTTAAATTTTTTTGTTAAGGTCTACAACACTAAACCACACTTTCCTTAAACATGTTAAACATATCAGATATTCCTATCCTTGTGGAGACATTTGGTCCCTACAAAGATGGAAAAACACTGTCTCTCTCTTCCACCAACACACACACACGCACATCGTATGCTGTATTGGCCCTGGTTGACTGTGGGAAGCTCAGTGGGGTAAAAGCAGTCAGCGGTGGTTGATGCTGCTCCAGCTTGCCAGCAGATGTTCAGGCCTATGCCCCATTGCCCTGCGCCAGCCCCAGCCACATGCAGTGATTCCCACAGCTTCCTGCAAACACACACACGGTAGTGCCAGGTCACATTCAATTCACTTTCACTCCTGGTGCTGCCTCTAGCTTCACTATCCTCACAGATGCAGTGCCTTATACACGGTGCTTTTTGGTACTGACAAAAAAAAAATCATGGCTCATTTCAGTGGCACTGTTATTACAGCTGAAACAGAAGAATACTGCCACGACTTTCTAAATGTTCATCAGTGTCTATCAGCACCTTTCTGCTGGCACATGTAGTGTATAGAAATATCTCTCATTTGTCATTATAGCCATTGCCAAATGACCATATGGCAATTATAAGAAGAAAGCAGAAAGTTTTGTTGCTTTTTTAGTCTTTCATCCACATAACATTGGCATTCTTGGTGCCTGAAAGTGCAAACGTTTGAAACCAGGTACCAGAGTGGAATCTTTTGAAAACGCAACCCTTATCTCACCATGTAGGCAGGCACAGTGATACAAAAATACAGAACCTTTAGAAAACCATGACAACACAGCACCATCCTGTACATAGTGTTTCAACCTTTACTAGAAGAACCAACAACAACGGTGAACGACTGAGCTGTGTTTATATGCAGGATTGTGATGTTCTACTGTGGTGTTTATATATTTGAGTGGCATCGCCACCTACTGGCTTGGCATATGTACTGCAGCATTTTCACTTGCTTTTTTTTTTAAGGCTGAGCTCTTAAAATGTTGTTGTATGGATGCAAAACTTTTTGAAAATGCAGAGGAAAAAAAAATCTTTTCAAAACATTCCTTTGTTGTGAGATTGGGATCTAAATTGAATAAGCTAAAATGTTTAACCCTTTTTGCCAGGATGCCAAAATGCTATGAGCTGGGAGCAGTGATCATTAATTAGATCAATGATTACATCAAACACAATCATCACTAAACTGTCTCACCCAAGTCAGATCATCATCATTCTGGAAAAAAAACTGCCCACAAAAAAAAATAGTGGTATTGCTGATAAAATTCCATTTTCTGTTGGACTGCTCAAATGCTTGGTGTTTCTATCATATAAAATGTCAAAAATGCCCTGGCTTTAATGAAGAAATAGAGTTGCCTTTGCACATCTTCCACAATCATTCCTGCATTTATGAATAATGCTATGCAATGAAAAAAGCACTTGACCAGGGTACAAATAGGTCTGGTTTTAAGCTGGTGGCTTTGCCATGCCATACCGCACAGTCTGCCTCTTTTTAAATGTACAAGGATAGAAGTGGGGCTATATATATGCTTTTGCATAGTCATGTGCACAGAGCCTTTGACAACACGTCAGTCTTCATTATAAAGCCAATGTGATGTGGCTCGGCACACACGTATTCCTCTCTTCTTTGTTAAGCAAAACTCTCATGCAAAGCATGGGGGAAAAAAAAAGAAAAATGCTTTTTGAGCTATATCTGGAAGCTAACTGGGGAGTGAGGATATGCAGTATAGCATGTGGCATGTGAGAGTTCAATCAGTGCCTCAGGACACATCATTGATAAATCGTTTGGCATTAGGGTGGGTGACTATATGGTTACCATTGTACTCCTACATATTACCTATTACTCTCAATGACTTGGCAAGTCTATATCATTAAGGAAGAAATACTGACTGAGAAGTTCCAGAAATGCTTGATGGAATAAAGTAAAAGGAAACCTGCTGAAATGTCTAGATTTGACTATACGACTAGACAAAGAAGTGTCCGAACATGGCTTTTCTCTCTACAGAATAATGAATTGCTTATTTCATAGATGTTTGCTTGCGGTCCTGTTGCCCATGCAGAAGGTGCATCTAGATAGAGATTATAGAAGAGTAAAATACAAGAGGACTGCAGTGACACATCTGGAATGATGTGAAAAGAAACCTGTGGTTATCCTGGAATGGAGTGGAGTGGAGAAATCGAATTATTATTTTATTGTAGTGTGAATATTCACACAGACATGGCATATATAGACAGCCATCCATGACTAAAGTAAATAATTATTTGTATAAAGTTGCCATAGCGTCTGTAATACCCTGTACACAGAAGTGAAACTTTTGTTCTATCCTTACAGCCAGTGCGCTTTTAGTGGAGTGGCCTTTATTTGTAGCTGTCACCCAGGGAAAGGGGTTTGGGGAGGCGTTATTTGGCAGCCTGTCGCCTCACCTCGGCCCTGATCAGCCTCACAGGGCCTGTAAGCAGAGTGCAAAAGCATGTCGGCCCAACACCATGCTGTTTACAGAGCGGCCCAGCAGCAGCCTCGCTAACAGGCTTCACATCTAATAAATAATATAGAACAACAGACGGGCTGGCGAGGCAACCAGTGTGTTTCACTGATTGTGTGTCTATGTACATGTGTGTGTAAATAAGACAGTTCTCTTCAAATACTAGATCTGGGTCTGAAATTGTCAGGTTAGATCAAACCTTCATCATTATATGAGTTGAATTTTCCTTGCATACGTACATACTACGTATTGAGCTACTTATATTATATATTAATACATTATGTTTATTTAAAGTTCAATATGCGTAAATGTTTCTAATATGCAGTATTAATATAAATATAAAACAGTATTATATGTGAAACAGCCCATATACATTAAAATATCTACAACCGGGACATGAGAGTCAGAGAGGACAAAGAGTTAATAGAGTGCATTAGGGAGGAGAGGTGGATGGAAAAAAATTCTCAGCGATCTGCTTTATTGTTGGGTTTAATTAAATTTTCAGCTCTAATTACAATTAAGCCACTTAGTACGTATAATAATGTTTGCATCGCAGAGCAGCACAGATGCAGTCCATCAGCAAAATCAAATATTAAAGCTGCCGGGGCCTGAATTAATAGCGGCATGGCGTGAAGCCCTGCTGCTTGTGGAGTCCCTGCACAGTCTCTCCACGCTCCTCCATATGACCTATATTCACCATGAAACATGTTCCTTGGGAAAAAAGGAAAAACATGACTAAATGGAAAAAAATTACACCAGGCTAAACAGCCCATGAGAGCTGGAAAGTATTCCTGGGCTGTGAATCGTTACTCTAATGCAAAATTAGTGTTGTGTTGCCAAATTATTCATGACCTGAGAATGAATGCTTTTTAAGCTCAGTGATGAATTACTTGATTCGCCTCCCTCCTTTCCTTTTTTATGTTTGTGCTGCTGTCCTTTGCTCAATCCTTCACCTATGAGTCTTATAGATTTATAAAAAGCACCCTCAAACGTCACTAATATAGGGCTGTATTTGATTGTTTATATAGAGTGAATGTTCCTTTCAGCTCAATTCACATGTAAGTAACACAAACGTCCTTTACTTTCAGCATTCTGTAAAATTGTGATCTTGGGTGAACTCTGTGTGAGAATAGCAATACTGGGCATCTGAAAAGTCCCCTTTTTTTCATTTAAGCTGATTATGTTTACTGTAGATGACACAGTTCACCCGATCAAACAACATTACCTTGTAATAAACCAGATGCTTTTCAGATCAAGTTCTGCATTTTATGCTACAAGGGTTGCACACCACTGCTGCACTCTACAACTCTGTTTTTGGGAGTCGGTGGATCTCTCGGCCAGACTGAGTCCTCCATTATGGGCAGAGAGGAATGTGGCAGGGCGCAGGTTCTCCGAATACTAGAGTCAGGCTTTCAGTGCGGCGGCATCAAGGCATGCCTGGGTAAATATAGCAGCCATAGAATAAGCCTAAATAGAAGGCTCCTCTTAGGGTAATAATTGGGTGTTGCTGCCCGACATTACAATCACACATGATCAGCTAAATATTTCTGCAGAGAGACACACAAACAAAGCATAAACCCAAAACTATGGGAAGAACAAAAAAAATCGGTACACAGAAAACCAAAGAAAGTGTGTGTGTGTGTGTGTTTCTCCTAATGTTTTTATATGTTGGTGAAGACAAATCGCCACAGGGATAGAAATATCTGATAATTTTGACCTTGTGGGGACATTTGGCTGGTCCCCATGAGGAAAGTGGGTTTTTTGGTTGTTGTTTTTCTTTTTAACAGCAACAAAAAATAAGAGCCAAAAAGTTGCCTTTTCATTACTGAGGTTATGGTTAGGGTTCGGGTTAGGTTTAGACATAGCATTAATTAGCTGCATTAATAATTATGTCAGTGGAAAGTCCTCACAAGAATAATAAGACAAGTGTGTGTGTGTTGGAGTGCATGTTAAAACGTAGTTTGTTACAAAAATGCTGAGGACAGAAGGAGTGCCTCTGTACCACTAGGACTAAAAAAGGTGTTGTACTAAGAATGAGTCTTACTGCCTGTGTGGTTCACAGCTTCATCCGTTACTGAGCTGGGCTGAACGTGATGCAGAAGAACACAGCCAGCAGAACACCTGAGAATGGAACTACATTTTGAGAGCATATAGTTGTATAGTAATTCTACAAATTGTTGCATATGTGCTCTAAAATAGTGCAGTTGAGAACACACTCCCAGCAAGGTTATTGGTTTTTTTCACCCAATGTGGAGGGGCTTCTTTTAGAGAATAAAAGAAAAATAAAAACTGTTAGTAATGCCCTAGACAGGGCGCCAATCCATCGTAGGGCACACACACACACACACACACACACGGGCCACTTTGGAGACACCAATCAACCTAACGTGCTTGTATTTGGACTGTGGAAGGAAACCGGAGTACCCGGAGTAAACCCACGTGGAAACGGGGAGGACATGCAGACTCCACACAGAAAGGACCCAGACCGCCCCACCCGGGGATCGAACCAGGGACCTTCTTGCTGTGAAGCGACGGTGCTACCCACCCAGCCACCATGTCGCCCACTTACAGAGAATTCATATGTAAAATTTGTTCATGATATTTTGCTCAGGTAGATGTCTCAAGCGTAGACGCATAAAGACATTTATGATGATGGGCTACCAGAGATATCAAAATTCAACTGGCTATGAACAGTCAACTATTGCTATGGTAGATGCCTAGTTACAGTAAGTCCATAGGCATACAAGGATTGAGATGAGCTGACTTCCAGGTCAGTGGGCACAACCGTTTTTTTCTTTAGATTTATATAAACTAGAGAATAAGAAGTTTACAGTAAGTATAGAGGAATATCCTGAACAAATAGGGTGGCAATTGGGCTGAAAGGCACTTTTCAGGGGTGGAAGCTGCCATCCTTTGCCATCCCTTGGAGCTGCTACAGCCCAGAAGCTGTGAGATAAACTGCCTATTGCGTCCTGGCTCTGCCCAGGAGTCTCTGTCCAGCTGGCCAATTTTGCCATTTCACAGTGAGCCTGATCAGCTGACCTAGGTGTCCTTCAGATGCTTACTGGATGCTCGCCTGCAGACATTATGGCCAGGCCTGGTTCCAAGGATGAGTCCCACTAACCAGTAATTCAGGCAGGGTACATTTAGTCTTTTTTAGTCAAGCAGAAAAAAATGTCTTGACATATTGGAATGTGGAAATATACATTTTTTAGATTAATTTTGTGTGTTCACTGCTCAAATCACATTTGGTATGTGAAGTGTACAAAAGCACAACTATTTTAAGAAGACATTTAAGTCTAGGACAGACCAGATTCCACCAAGCTTCTTTTTTTTTGAAGGTACATAACTTGAAAAATTACTGCATTACTCCGGTCATTATGGCTCACTCCTACTGGTAGCCTGATATCAACCAAGGACAGGCAATTATCCCATGTCTCCTGAAACCTGGGCACTAGAGACATGCTCAGCCTCCAGCTGCCTCAAAATACAGCACAGAATGGGTCAGGGACTTGATCTATTTGATTAGGTGGAGCTTTAGTTTTTGCCAAGGAGGCCTTGATGCCAGCTTGCAGTGCATTAACCAGTGCTGTCATGTGTTCATGTGTTACATAGTCCTTCAGTATGCTCCATTGGTGGGCTATTAATGCTTTCCTCCAAGATGGGCTTCAAGCTTAGTGAAAGTTAAGTGAAGCCACTGAAAGCACATCAGGGTTTCTAAGCTGTATGACACTAAGCTCTGTACTTGTAACAACTCGCTTTTGTATTGCTGCTAACAGCTCTTGCATTTGGCCCATGCCCTCTGTCTGCTCCTCTACTCTGTGTTCCAGTGCTGTAAGGCTGCTCGCTCTCTCCTCTCCACACAGCTGCACAGCCAAACCCTCTGTTGGCTGCCATTCTTTATGCCACAGAAGAGCTCGGCTTCCTTTTCCTAGCGGGCCTGGCAGGCACATCTGTTGCCCACTTAGCTTCCCACTGCAATACTACAGTGTCAGGAGAAGATGCTGAATAGGCAGCAGTTCCTCAGTAACCTGTGTAACTGCAAGTCCCAAGCAATCTGATTTGACAGCACAAACAGCTCTCCACTGTGCCCTGAAATTCAGGTGATTAAGAGATGGGAGAAAGCTGAAAAGCAGCCTAGCAATTCACAAGTTAGAATCACTAGGATCACTGCAACCCTGACCAGTGGCTACAGTAGATAAATTAGATAAATAGAACATCACGCTGCTCCATGGCAACATACACAATAAGCCATGTGTTTTATCTCTCTGTCCCTGGTCAATATCAATAAATTGATAAAGTACACGCCAACATTTTTAAATGCTTCTTGCCGTCTTGAATCCACTTCTACTGCACCTCGCTAACACAAGAACAGGAAAGAGGATGACTGTGATCTTATAGTATTTGCTGCTAGTACTTGGCTACAAAATGAGCAGACAGGAAAACTCCAGGGGCTGCCTGGACTGAGTTTAGCAAATCATCAGTATTGAAATTGAAATCGACAAAATGAACATATTGTTCTACTAAAAGTCTGTTTATGAATTTGCCCCCCCTTTGACAAGAGTTACACAACTGCATTTTAGATCCACTACCTTGTTAAAAAACAGGCTCATCTGCTTAGATAAGCTCCACTGTGTAAATCTGAACTGTGTTTGTCCAAATGTTTAAAGGAAACTTAATATTTGCATGTGTGTAAACATATATGTATAGGGGTGCGGCAAAAACACAGTACAGGCTTTTAAAACAAGGCTTTCTCTGACCTGTCTGATTACAGACCAACGCCGTTCCAGTGGTAATCAACACACAGCCACACACACACACACACACACACACACACACACACACACACACACACACACAAAACGAGAACTCAGAGACATGCGATACCTTTGGAAACATCACAGAGCCTGACTTATACAAACAATGTGGCAAGCTATGGTAGTCCGTGAAACACTAAACTAGCCTGTCAGGCCTGTTCTCTGCTCCCAGTCTTTCATTAGTAAGGAGGCATGTTCTTTTTGTCTCTTCCAATACACTTATGCATTCTCACTGCTGTTGTCTAATGTTGGTTTCCTGTAAGCGGTGTGTATCCACATTTCCAAGCTTGATTAAGGAGTCGATTATCCAATGAGATGCTGTTTCCTTTAACCTTTGTAACCTCTGTGTTTGGATGCACAAGTACATTACATTTGTGACAGAGTGTGCATTGATGAGTGTGTATGTGGGTGGATGGGGGTGTGTCTTTCTAGGGTTATGGAGGAGATGGGTATGTTTATGACAAGGGATTATCCTTAAGTCCAAAGGGCGCGTTTTCTTCTGCTTTTGTTTTTATGTCCTTTGCCTCCCTTCATCTGAAAGCAGAGCTAAATCTAAAAGATATGTTTAGATATGGATTCGCTTCCGTGTTTGTTTGGAGGGACGGAACGATTCATTTCTTATAGACATTGACTTCTGTTGTACTACACAATATTGTTTGCAATCCAACTGGTTTCACTCAGCACAAGGGGCAGTGTGGCTACATACAAGCTCCCTCTCTTTTTATGATTACGTCTATTGCCTCGGTTCACCTGACAACCACTACAGATCTCCCGGTCTTGTTCTCCACTCTCACAATATTGTTATGGTTCAACTGCAGTGCATGCACAGTGAGAAGTTAATACAACAATGGCACACATTTATGTGCTTGGCCAGCTCAGCCATTAAGATAAGCACAACAAAAAAACAAAACAAAACTCTATTAATTCACTTCCACATGGTCTATAAGTACACAGTTGGTGCATTCAATTAAGTTTCATATTATTTTACAACCACTGCAGCAGTTCTGGTGGTTGTATATCTTCTTCTTTTTTTCTTTGCCAGTATTTGGTAAAATATATCATATCTCTGGACTTCACCAATACAGTCCATGTGACATTTGGAAGTTCTTTGGCTCAAAGCTCATTTTGGGCAATAGATCAATTAGTATTTTATGGCAAGAAGTACATTATCCTACCTTGTTCATTTGTGCAGTTGTGCAACCTGGTGAAGAATGTTGAAAATAAAAATCTACCATTTCACTAGCTAATATCTTGAGATGTAAAAGCTCAAACCTCAGGAAATATCACATCCTGCATCACTACCACATTCTTTAGATACATGCCAAATGTCATTCATTGTAACTCCAACTGACACATTTCAATATCTCAAGAATAGCTAAAAAGACATTTTTTGTCCAATTTATTTCACATCATGCTTGCTCTTTCTGTCACTTTATGTGGCAGTTATATTCTGCACCACTATGTGGTATGTCTAGCTGTCTTTAATAACTCACTGGCAAACATTGTGTGTGATCATGCGTGGAATTTGCAAACCAGAACAACTTTATGCTATAAGAAAATCCTATTTCATCACTGACATGGTCACAGTGTTTAAAACTGAAAAATTAAAGCACAGCACCAACTGAGGTTGAGTATTAGACTGTGATTTTACCCAGAACACGGTCTTTGACAAACCTCTGAAACATGTCTCCTCTAAGCCAATAGATTCTAAGCCACTGAAGAAACATGCTGTGACAGCTTAAACTCATATAGATACTTAATACAGGTTCAGTGCTTCATTGTCAGTGATAAAAGTTCTCAAGGAGCCAACCGAAGTGTTGCTGTTCTCTGCATGAGCAAAGAGGTGTACCTGCATATATTACGACCAAAGGTACACGGACACCCGACCATCACACCCATGTGTGGTTCTTCCCCAAAATGTTGCCACAACATTGGAAGTGCACGATTGTATAATTTATCTATGTATTCTGTAGCATTACATTTTACCTCATAAGAACTAAGGCACCCAAACCAGTTTCTGCATAATAATGCTCCTGCACACAAACCACATGGTTTGCCAAGGCTGATGTATACAGCCAGTTAACACCGCTGAACACCTTTAGGAACTCCAGCTGTGTCCCAGCCCTTCTTCCCTGAAATCAGAGACTTTCCTTATTCTGTTATGGCTGAATGGGCACAAATCCCCATGGATAGCAGGAAGGGTTACAAGTCCATATTAACGTCCACAGTTTAGGAATGGGATGTTCACATAAAGATTGTCATGGCAATATTGGGCTTACAATGCTTTCTTTTAAACTTTTTCTGGGGCAGAATGAGCATACAACATACATCTTTAACATCTTTAATAATAAATAACAACATATTCATTCGGGGGGTGGGGTGTGTGGGTGGGAGGGTTCTAAACTCAACACAGGGTCAAAATTACATGCAGGACACCTAATATTTCGTTAAATGTCCCTTAAAAAGATACACCTTGACCAGTCAGTTTTGGGAGTCATCAACAAGCTTCTGACAGATTTCTGGTTGGATGATTAACCACTTCTTGGTAGACATGGTAGAGTTCAGTTAAATTTGTTTGTTTCCTGGCATAGACCTGACATCTAAGCACAATACACATATTTTCGATAGGGTTGAGGTCAGGACTTTGGAAAGGCTATTCCAAAAGCTTTATCCATACCAGCTTTGATGTGTGTTTGGGGTCAGTGTCCTGTTGGAACACCCAATTGTGTCCATGTTTCAACCATCTGGAGGATGGTTTGAGGTTATGCTGAAGAATGCTGTGGTAGTCTTTCTTCTTCATTATTCCATATACTTGTGCAAGGTATCAGTTCCAATGTCAGCAAAAACAGCCCCACAGCATGATGCTACCACCACCATGCTTAACAGTTCTTACAATGTACTTAAGGGCCATTGTGGCCAAAGAACTCAATCTTTGTCTCATCTGTAAATAAAACTTTCATCCAGAAGGCTTTTTTATCGTCCACATGGTCAGCTGCAAACTGTAGTTGAGCTTTTGGAGCAAGTGCTTCTTTCTTGGATGGAGGAATCTCAGTCCTTGGGGATATAAAACTTCCATGTACATTGTGTATGTGCAGTAATGTGTGATTCTGATTGAATAAGGATAGGATGTTTACTACTTTAACTACTTTATACTTTTGACATTTGACAAGGAATTTCAGAGGACATACAGTACAGGCCAAAAGTTTGGACACACCTTCTCATTCAATGCGTTTTCTTTATTTTCATGACTATTTACAT
>JAOTRJ010000051.1:25048115-25062525 GCA_028564905.1 Leptodoras praelongus | reverse complement strand
GAGCAAAACTGTGCTCTTACCCTGCTAATTGAACCTTCACACTCTGCTCTTACTGGTGCAATGTGCAATTAATGAAGTTTGGCCACAGGCTGGTCCAATTCAGCCATGAAACCTCCCACACTAAAATGACAGGTGTTTCAGTTTCATTGTCTAACCCCTGTAGGTGGTATGTGTTAAATTTTCATCCACACGAATACCAGGACACGAAGTTTCCCAGCAGAACACTGGCCAGAGCATCACACTGCTTCTGCTGGCTTGCCTTCTTGCCACAATGCATCCTAGTACCATCTCTTCCCTAGGAAATCGAGATAAATGCACCCAGCTGTCCACATGATGTAAAAGAAAGTATGAATCGCCAGACCAGACCACCTTCTTCAGTTGCTGTCATGCTTAGTGTAGGTGTTTTCATTGTGGTGGTGGACAGGAGCCAACATGGGCACTCTGACTGGTCTGCAGTTACGCAGCCCCATACGCAGAAAGCTATGATGCACTGTGTATTCTGACACCTATCATAGCCAACATTAACATTTTCAGCAATTTGTGCTACAGTAGCTCTTCTGTGGGATCAGACCAGACAGGATAGCCTTTAGTCTCCATGTGCATCAGTGAGCCTTGGCTGCCCATGACCCAGTCACTGGTTCACCTGTTTCCCTTTCTTGGACCTCTTTTGGTGGGTACTAACCACTGTATAGTGGGAAAACACAGTTTGGCCTTTGTCAAAGTTGTTAATTTCCTTATTATTGCTTATGTTTCTTGTTTCTCTCTTTCTATCTATCTCTCTATCTAGATAGATAGATAGATAGATAGATATGTAGATAGATAAATAGAGAGAGATTTTCAAATTTTTGAAACATAGAATTAAAGTGTTCATATGTACAGCAAAAGCTATTTCTCATTTGGCTGTGATGCTAATTGAGAAAACCAATCAAATGAAGATATTTATAATATTTTTGCATGGTTGGGCTAATTGAATGTTTGCTCATGAGGCTTATTGTGTGTGTGTGTGTGTGTGTGTGTGTGTGTTTGTGTCTGTGAGTGTTGTTGTTTAGTGCATTAATGTCGCCGTACGGCACTTTGATACAGGCCAGTGACAGATGCCCTGCTTTAGCCTGGTGTCCCCAGGGAGGCCGTCACCACAGCTCACATTTCTCTCCATCTCAGTCTGTCAGGTTTACGGCCTTAATTGAGTGCACTAGCTGAGCTACTTATCCCAGAACAGGGGATTCATAATACTCATTCATTGCCACAGTTCATTTGTAGGAAGCAGATAACTAAACTGTCTTAGCCAGTTAATGTCCACAATTGGTTTATTGTACAGTACGTGTTAAAGATGAGGTCTTATATGGTATGAATGATCAAGTCATTTGAAATATTAGAGCTGCAGCTAATAGTGCCAAGCCTTAGGAAATGTGAAATGTGAAAATATCACATTGGATTGAATGAGAATGAGGTAGACAGGAAGTGAGGAAGCAGCACACATTGGAGAGAACGTGCTCTGGGTATTAGCTTGTTTATCAGTGTGTGTATTAATGTGGAGGAGAAAGATGCGGGGGTGTGCAGTGTGACAGCGTGCCAACGGGAGACCACAGGTGTGTTTTTGCACTCCATCCCACTGAATTCTGGGTAATAGCTGGCATCGGTGCACCTGCGTCCCTTACCGCCCCCTTGCTCTCACCTCTAATGGCCCCTAATCATGCTGCCATCAGGCCTTAATACCCCAGCAGCAGTGCCCTGGCAGCTGCCCCTGCTCCCCCGCCAGAGAGCTGTCAATCTCCTTTCCTGCTCACCGTCCATCACAGTTGCACCAGATACAAAAGAGGAATAACCATTTACTCCACATAGACATACTAAATATCACCTAGAATGGACAATAGATAGTTGTATATTTTTTTACTATAATTTATGTATATTTTATGAACACTTCCATTTATAAAGACTCCAGCTGTTCAGTATTTGAAGAAATATATAAATGGCAAACTAAGCAACATCTTTTCATAAAAAAGGACACACAGATGTAATTACATGAAACACAGGAATCAGTCAACAGTGCCACCCAAACAACTCTTTATTACACACAATGCAACATCTGAAGGCTTACTGCTGCAACAATAATGGCTTTTATATTGTCCCCTTAAAGCCTTTAGCCACAAGGGCCCCTTGAGCTTCCTTACATGCACTTTTTTGTGGTTTATAATTATTAACAGACCACACAGTGATGCAGAGGCAGATTCATTTAAAATGGATCTGAAAGCCCCTTAATAAAAATCAGGTTATTAGTGCTACAATGCAACAAAGATGAATATCATTCCACTTTTGTAATGAATTTATCCTGCTCAGGGTTGCAATGGATGGGATGTAAGTCCACCACTGGGCACCATGAGTACACACAATAAGAATTAAAAGAAAAAGCTGAAAAGTATATTTGGGAAAAATAAAGTGAACTATATTGAACTATCCCAAGTCGGCCTCCCACCTCATCTCTCATACTGAACCCAAATCTTCACACTGATATACCGAGGAAGATCTGTGCCATCTTGCTTCTTGGAGAATTAGTTATGGCTCTTACTGACATCCACCAGACACATCACTAGTTCCTCCTTGTGCTGTGCAGGCCAAAGACTGGCAGACACTGTGGGACCTGATCCAGCTGATGGGTAATCCAGCTGCCACTCCAGCAGCCACATCACCCTGATGAAGATGTAACTGCAGGATGACTCAGAGGCATTCATCAAGCTCCTTGAGCAGGCTGTGGAAATGTGGAGCTGGCCGGTGACCCAGTGGATAGCCCTATTGCTCCAGCTTCTCTCTGTTTAGGCACACTCATTGCTCAACAACTCCTGCCTGCCAACATGCTGGAGTACCTGCACCTCCAGCATGCACTTTTACAATGGCTCGGCCGTACCCTGACCAACCCCACTTCTGCTCAGTGGCCTTTGGTGAGCATGGCAGACCATTCACATTCTCTCAACAGATCTGTGATTCCTGCTGCAGGTGGATGCAGGCAAAGGACAGTAATGCCAGGGAAATCATCGATCTGGTGGGGCTGGGGCAGTTTGTCACTCGGCTACCGGAAAGAACCAAAGTAGGTGGAGTGCCACTGTCTGGCATTGCTTTAAGAGGCAATCATGCCGGCAGAGGACCGTCTGTTGGTGTCTTATGAGGCAGGTGAACCCTCTGGTCTTTTCTCTCTCCTTCTTGCAGCTCTCACTCTTTCTCACTCTAACCCCACCCCTCTCTCTTCCTATACTCTTCCTGTCCTGGTCCTGCAAAGGCAGGGAACTCCCTCAAAACCAGCTCCCCAGGCCCAGTCTTTCGCTCCTTCTTTCCTATGTGTGTTTTCTCTCACTCACAGGTTGTGGGCCCATGGATGTGGGCATGAGGCCTGGGTCAGTCTGCTTCTCAGAGAACACAGGCATTTCCAGGATCAATGCCAGATGATGGAGATTGGGGCATTTATCCCACCATAGGGTGCCCGTGACTGAGCAGATACTAGTGAGTGTGCAAGGGAGTTTTCCAGCTGTAACTAAACTGCCATCCACAAAAGCCTGGTTGAAGGTGAGGCATTGGATGGTGATGTGTGTATATGGGGATGTGCATGAGTATCCCATAGTGATAGCTGAGCATAATGATCATTCTGTTCCAAGGTCAAAAGCATAGTGAAGAGGTGGTGGTTTGTCCCCAAATCACCCATCCACTGATCTTGGGGACAAATCAGCCAGCTTTCCAATTATTATTAAGGGCAATGTGTGTGGATGGATCCCGCATCAGCATAGCATGGTGTGGGGTGTGTGCAGCATTGCCTGGGGAGGTGGTGCCAGGGCCATAGATGTCTGCTCTGTGTCAGGAAGACATGGAGAGAGAGCCAGGGTCCATCCCCTCTGGCCTCTAGGGAATTCCCATTGGACATCTTCTACTGGAGCATGTATGTGCTGAAACTTTCCGGCACACTTTTGACCAACTGAAAGTAACTGATGGTCAGTGGCTCCAGCCTAACGCTGTGCTCCCTGTTTCATGATTATTAAAGATAGGTTGTACCAAGTGATGCCGGACACTCAAACTAAAGAGGAAATGACCCAGCTGTTAATAATCTGATGGTCAAAATATTTAACTGTCATTATTTTGTCATTTCTATTGGTCAGGCATGTTCACAAGTGCGTTGCATGTTGTGCATGCCACCTGGTAAATCCACTGGCCAACTCAAAAGTGCCATTGCGCCCCCTTCCATTGATCGAGCAATGATTGGAATAGTGAGTGGAACAGCCAGATGAATTTCATGCCCAAAAATGATGGGACAGTATATTCTAAATTTGACATCTATCCAATGCCTCATATTGATGAACTGCTTGATCGGTTAGTTGTGGCTGGCTTTTACTGGCAGATACCCTTGACTGCAACAGCCTGTGAAAAAAATGGCCTTTTCCACCCCATTTGGTTTACACCAATTTGTGACGCTTTCGGTATGTTCGGAACCTCAGCAATGTTTCACCAGCTCATAGACAGAATCCTCCACCCACGTGCTGCCTGTGCTGTGACACATGCAACATCTGAGGGCATGCAACATCTATCAGTGCAGTTAGATTTAGATTTAAAGGTATTGTCACATATTGTCATTGACATATTGACATATTGTCACAAATTACATAATAATGAGTATAACAGGTAAATAATAAAATACAGAGGTAAAAGATATGTTGTGTGCATAAATATGTTCATGCAAAAATGTGTTCATAAACAAACAAACAATAATTAAATAATGGTAAACCTGTTTATTGAATTGTATAGTACAGCATAATAATTACGGCACATAGCAATACTGTATATGCTTAGTGGAAAAGTCCCTGTTGCCTTGTTGTAAATGCCATCCACATATCACAGGACAAATATGAACCACTTCCTTCTGAGCATGAGAGAACTGCATACAGATGGTTTGTAGGATATTGTGTCACCCTGCCTCTATCTACAGTGTGGAGACAAAAAAGAGTGAGCGGCTGATGTTAGGTCAATTGATACGTTGACTAAGATGAGAATTCATCATCCATAAAACAAACTGCATGTCCGTCTCTCTGGGTGGCCTGGCGTGGCCACAGTGCCAGAACAAGGCTTGACTTGCAGCTATAACAGTTAACAGAAACAGCAGCAGTTCATGCCAGCACTATGGTCTTATGTCAAAACCCTTATAGCTCTCTTAATACCCTTGTTGGTTGTTGAAAAATCCCCATCTTAACAACATCCAGCTTCAAACCTGGAGGGGAGAAAGGGTTAAAACAAGCCAATTGAGCGAATAATAAGTTCAATTAGGAGATTGGGGGACGGGCACTGAATGAAAACCAGAGGACACCACTGCAGGCTGCTTTTGAAAAAAGGAAGCAGTGGCAGGGAGGGAGGACTGGCAGGTGGCCAGGGACATGGAATGAGGGGAGAATTTATATAGAGGCTATGTGGCTGTATGGAGGCAATGAGGGGCTATGGAGTCTAAAAGGCAGCTAGTCATATGATCCGGGGCCTTGCTAAACATATTAACCTCCTTTCAAATACAAAAGTAGTCAAACTATGTCGACTGAAATAATTATAATAAAGCCATTTTTAGAAGTCACAGCATAATGAATACTCAGTTCACCAAAAATGGGATATCAATGGCTGACTAACCGGCAAATGTGCAGCCCAAATTAGTATTTTTCTTTTTAGGGGAAGTCTGTAAGTTTTATATATTGCAGATTTCAAAAGTTTCCTTTTATATACATGTGGTTTTGTGAAATCCAAAAACATGTGATAAAAAGCTTTTTTGGGGTCACCAGTGATGGTTAGTTGCCCACACAATTTTGATGGGTTATTTAAAGATCTTCTTCAGCAAATGATTACAAAAAGTCATATCATTACTGATCATTTCCAGTAACATAGTTCCAAATGGACAATTTTTTCCTATTATGGTTTGTTTTGGTTGCTTTTTATGAAAGCGTGTTTGGTTCTTGTGGCCACACCACTCGTTTTCCCCAAGACTTAGTCTCTTTGCAAAAGACAACATTGCATTGTTCTAGATACAACCGCTGTGCTTTTTGAACTTTTAAAATATACTTGGTAAAATGTCAGCTGTTACGGTTTGCTTCATCCGTAACCAATTGAATTTGCATTTTTGATCAAATAGTAACCAACTCAGAGCATGAAGTATGAGATTCAGAGGCACACAACTCATCCATTGATGCACTTTATTTAAATGACAGCAATTTAAGAAAACAAAACGAAACATTAAGACACACAAACCGAAAAGCCAAATAATGCACATAATTTGTTATCACTTAGTGATAATGATGATCCATTTGATTGAGGAAAAAGTACCAATCCTGGAGTGGCAAACCTGATTCACATTGTAGTTAATGAGGATAATGAGTTTGTCTCCAAAGCAAGCAGACGGAGCCTTGTGCTTAGTTAAGGCGCACCAAAAGACTACAAAAAAAGTGAGTGAAAACCAAGTGCTTCATTCTGCAATTTATCCATAAGTCAGAGGAATGTCAAAAAGGAGAAAAAATATCACAGGAAATTCATCTTTAAGAGCTGCATTACAGAAGAATGGTTACAATAGAATGTGATATAGCATGTTCACGTACACGTGTGTGTCAGTGGGTGATCATATCAGTAAATTTGATCTGTATTCTTATCACTGGATGAATTTTTATCACTGATTATTTCCTTTCCTATTTCTGTCATATACTGTTCTGTTCTATTATTTAAAATATCTTTTTTTCCAAAAACATCTATGACGAGAAGTTTTGTGCGCTCTAGGAACCACTTGTTTCCCTACAAGGGGACACTATCACTTCCAATTAACCTCGACAGCACAGCATGAGTGAGAGCAATTGTCTCTTGCCTGGTGGAGTAGAAAATGAGACAAAGTGCTAGAAATTGAAAAGGCAAAGACGAGACTCCTGTCATGGAAGAGACGGATAATTGGTGAGTGACCCTGACCCATCACTCATCAGGGACTCTGCGAATCCGCTTTGTTTTCTCACTTAGCACAAACTCCGTATAGTACATGGAGGAGGAGGTGATGAAGGAGCTGAGTGAGTGGGAGGCCACCCCTGCAGCAGGTTAAACACCAGTCTAGCATGCATACACTTGTCTCACCAGGACTGTGGATAATTTAGGAGCAGAGCAGAGACGGTCTCATCAAAGCTGCTTGTTTCAAACTTCTCTGTGCACTGCAGGGGGCGGGGCCACAAGAGGGTGAGGGATAATAATGGTAGGGGTGGACTTTGTTCTCCTACAGCTTTAGCTGATTGACAGGCTTAATTAAGGTTTAGATCCACCTGACAATCAGTACTCTGTTATTAGACACCCTTATCAGAGCCTGCAAATATCTGACAATTTAAAGAAGAGATTTAAAAGATGTCTTCCTCTTGCCATTCCAGGACAATTATAATTTTTTTTTACATGTCTCATTTGCATGTCACAAAACAAGCCATATTTGGACTTTCCATCAAATATCTAATACAATATGAAAAATCAGTATTTTTTATTGACAGGATATGTTGTGCATGTGAAAGGGTATGCATGATGGAAACAATATTTTCTACAGTGATTTGGGCAATACAGAATATTGCTTGAGAAGTTATTTCATCCACCAGCAGCAAAGAAATGATCCACTATAAAGCTTAGTATATACAACAAGTGTTACTGTACTTTTATAATTCATTTGCATGAACACTGCAATTAGGCTGTATTAAAAGTATGAGATGAATTTAAACCAGGATCAGTAAGACCAGCCCTGTTCTGAAACAAGGCTAAATAAATGGCTCTAAAAACCTTTACACAGTTTTATCAGCATATCACAGAGGTTCCAAACCAAGTCTGAACCATCAACTAGGAAAAGCCTTATTAAGAAGTGTGCTGGTTAGTGGTTAAATGTCACTGACTAGGAGATACACACTGTGCAGTAAACAAAAAAAAGGACAGCAGTGGTCTAAATCACCACACATTACACTGTGTTCTCTTTGCATCGCTGTTTGCTCAGTGTGAAATGCAGCAGGGTTCCCTGTGGTATGGCAAGGCTGCTCAGTGTGTCCCAATACTTCCATGTGAATTATAGTCACTCCTGCATATGTCTTATTAGACATCCTCGGCCCTGGAAGGCCCCTAACTGAATAGTACTTAGAAACAGAAACCAGGCATAGTCACTCTGCATAACCAGCTCAAAGATGTAGATGCTTCATACCCAGTAGATCTCTAGAAAATGAGATCAATGAGCCATAATGCAATAAGTAACCGAGTAAAATAACCTGTAGTGTTGGATGTCTGGTTTGGATAAAATTTTTTACCATTATTTAAAATTCATGATCTGCATTTTGGTGATAACTCAAAAAACGAAACTGTCCAAATGTTTTTTTTTTTAAGATTAAGGTTTTTGTTAAAATGAGTGAATGTTGCATTGGAGACATTTGTTAGGATTTGCACATCAAAGACATATAAAGAAAATGCTGTCATTCGTAATAGATAAAACATCTACATAAACATCACCTCATGAACAAAAACAGTTTAAAGGTCAGTGTAAGGTTAACAATGACGATTACTCTGTTATCCAGAAATGAGCAGGTAGCAGCTGATTCTCAAAAGCAAATCAGGACCCTGGATCCATGTTTTGCTATAGTATCCACACAGGCTTTGCCACAGAGGAGCCGGGTTGCTTTGTATACAAGTCCATTTCCCGAGATGTGAACGAACACATTTCCATTTGGGATACAGAGTTTTAACTGGCTCAATAAATGGATTGTCGATATTTCTTAAAAAAAGTATATTTTTATAATGTCTTATTTTTGGGTTCAACTCACCTACTGCCATTTTCTTTGGGAAAAGTATGTAGTGTAGATTGAAATGGTAGTACACAATATCACAGGGTTCACTCAATTTCTTCAGTAACTGCTTCTAATTCGCACTGTTTTGGCAGTATTCCCCTCTTTCATAAAGTCTTTCATTACCAAAACAACAGCTTTGAGCCAAAAGCTGATATTAGACCATGAAAAAAAACAACCAAAAATAACAGCAATGACAGAAAGAACAACCATAATAACAATAATAATAACAACAGCAACAACAATAATAAATGGATATAGATAGCAATAAATAGAGGTGTGGAGTGTGGGGGTAGGTGGTTTGAACTTGGTACACTTGTGTGTGCCAGTAAGAGAAAGAGTCACAGGACAGAAAGGATGAGAGGAAGGCATGTAGTCCCACATGTAAAATGACTGTTGAATGTTGCTGGACACACACTTTACTCTCCTCAACTTGGCCAAAAGAAGGACAAGGCAGTCAGACTGCACTCTCTTTTGTCAATCGATGCCTACATATGTTTTTCCTGATGCTTACTAGCCTTTTTAAGTGCAAAGAGAGAATAAAGAGACATAGTGATGACATGTCTCGTGTACATGTATTTATATAAAACAACCGTTCACTAAATTTAGACTCACAGAGGTGTTGAGGGAAGTCCATGCATGGGTACCAGCCTGGTGGTTTGTCCCACCACATTGGACTATATGGAATGATGTGGTTGTTTGTGGGAGACATGGCTCTATCTTCAAAGGGGAGGCAAAGCTAACTCTGGACATTTCAGTAGACCACATGTATTTACAGTGGAATCAGTGAGAAAGGCTGAAGTATACACCCCAGCCCTCATCACTACCTCCAACCCACCCACCCATCCATTCAACCACTTAAATGGCCAAACACAGCCACCTCTTGGAGACATAAAGAATTCCCCATCACAGATGGGAGGAAGAGAGAAGCCGCAGACACCCACCAGGCTCCTTGATCAGACACAAGTAAAGATGCTTGGGTTCCTGTAGAGGTCCATGGCTCATCTAAAACTTATCTAAAGCTCAATCACTGTCATTTCTCTGAATGCTGTAGAGGTGGGAAGCGTGGGACAATGGTTTCTAATGATCCCCTGGTCTGTAGATTAGGAATTAAGGAGTTCTTTATTTAATGTGTTAGGGACTTGGGAAGAAACATTACTGGCTTAACATTTTCCTACTATGACTTACTGGCATGAGTAAAAGTGACCACTTGTCAGTTTAGGATAAAAAATCCCCTTTCAGTGTCATCAGATATCTGGCACCATTTTAACAAATAAACAGTGATTTTGGGCCACTAATCTAGATTTTCCTAAATCATGTTTACAGAACTTACAGTGTCTGATGCCAATTAATTTGTTGCTAGAACTAATAATTTCCTACCGCAACTATTTTTGTTGTAACACATTTTGTTTCTATAATCAAGATTCAAACATACATTTGTCCTTTTTTAATTCGATCTTCTTTTGACCCTGTGCTGGATTCATTTAGTCTGCCTTTACTGTTCCACTTGTTACACCTTCCACTATCCTCTTCCCAAAGTTCCCCTTGTTCCCAGGTCAGAATGCTTTATCTCTGATACTCGGCCTGGTCTCGTGGGCTGGGGGATGAACTGGAGGAAGGCAGGGAGCTGGGCCGGACTGACCCTAGGGATGAAGCCTTGTCCTTGCTCTCTTCTTGGCCTGAGGTGGAAGATGGTGTTGAGGAAGATGCGGCTGCTCCTGCTGAGGCACCTTCTTGTCCACTGTAGATTTCCTCATGACCATCTTCACTGGATTCTGCATCCTCTGAGCCAGAGAGTAGCTCCTCATCTCGATACTCAGCAACATCAACTCCACTACCCTCAGCTCCCAGCTCCTTCAGGCGGCCATGGTGCTTCACATGGTACCTTTGGTTCTGGAAGAACTTGACAATGGTATGCTTGGGCAGGTCCAACTGGGCTGAGAGGGTGTGGATAGCTTCCTGGTCAGGGTAGAGGCCCACATCCTGGATGAAACTTTGGAGGATGCCCAGGGCTTCCAGTGAGATCTTGGTGCGGGAGCGGGGTTTTTTGACAACACTACAATTTCCTCCAGTGTTGCCAGTACCAGCACCAGCCTGGGAGTTGTCCTCCATTCCAGAGTTGGGCACTGAGTCCTCACGCATGGGAGAGTGGTCCTTTAATGGTGGCAAAGGATGTCTGTGGAGAACCTGATAAGAAAGACCAAAGATCAAGTTAGTGAGAACATTAAAGGAGGAAAATGAATAATGAGTAAAGTAGTGCACCAGAGTACAAAGGTTTACATCAATGAATATTCATTCAGTGTCCATGGGGTTCTTGACCAGAATGTCCAGTCACCTCTAGTAAATATCCAACCACACTGTCTTGGGTTATGACTGTTTAACCAAGTGTATTACACAAATAACATGGGAATGTTGTCACCCCTACCATTACCATTGTCAGGTCTATAATTTCAAACGTGGATTATATGGAAATAATATGAGCAAAGCCATAAGAGCCCTTTGTAATATTATTTTGATATTGTTCTTTTCAACATCTAATGAAATTCAGTGGAGTGAAAGGCAAATGAGATGGAACAGAGAAAGAAAGGGTGTGGTAAGAGTGTGATAGATAGTGGTGCTGGTGTAAATAGTTAAATGATGGAGGTGAAAGGCAACGCGTGTTTCTGGAAGGTGTAGCATGTCACAGCAGAACTATTGAAAACTATGGCGCTGTCCTGCTGAGTTTATGACCAGGGTGGGGTGCCCACTGCCTCTGCGCTGGAATGCTAAGCTATAAATCTGCGGTGCATTAAAATTAAAGGACCTACATAAAGATAATAGTCATTCACTCTCTCTCTCTCTCTCTTTCTCTCTCTTGCTTGCTCTCTCCACTCAATAATAACAGGGTATTTTTTTTAAATAATACTGAGGGTAGGCCAGACCACAGAATTGCTCCGATTTCACTTGTGGGGGCTTTCTGGGGCTAGTGCTTTACAGGAAGTGTGTATATTTGTCTTTTTTTTCTTTCAGTTCTTTTGCTCTATGTTATATTATTCTTGATGGCTCTGAGAAACAAACTGAGACCACAGAAAGAGTTAAGAAACATGGATGGGAGCAGGGCCGAAACACATGAACATTAAAACTAGCCACATGATATAACACTGCTATCTGTGTGTTGGGCTACCTACGGAGACCACACACAGTACAGCGCTCGATTGCAATACAACACACAAACATAGACGCACAGGCACACACCCCACCCACACAACCACACGCTGACCCCCACACACTAATACACATACACATTTCCTGGATTCCCCTTTTGAAGTGTATTTCTTATGAATCATTTCATTTCAAACTCTACACCTCAAGTGCACAAATACATACACATACAGAGAACACTTCTTAAACTTGTCATCATTCCTGTTGTGAACTGTGGCAGAAGATAAGCAAAAAACCACAAATTTCACCAGTCCAATTCCCAAAGCTCTTGCTTTAGGAGGCACCCAGAGACTTCAATCAAAAATGCTCTACCCCCTTTTTTGCTGCTGATCCAAGAGGCTGCTCTTCTCCTCTAATGGAGTAGGACACTAATGAACAGAGTTGAAGCCAACCCAGAAGAATGACTCCATCTTCAAATCAACCCTAACACTGTCAAAGTCATGAAGTCAGTCCCCTCCATTCCCCTTTCCTTCTGTCCACTTCATTTACTACTCCCACTACGACTCCTCCACCATGGCGTCTACTTTGGACACACACTTTCTGCCCTCATGCACTTACAGGCATAATTCAATATTGAACCTCATCCGTTCTCAGTGTTTTTTAGTTGCAAGCAGGGACTGGCCTGTGAGTTCACTACATTAAGGAAAAAGCCCTTTTTTTAAATCAGTGTAAATTACAGTGCAGAAGTAGGAAAGAATTAAGGTATGATATGAATGTTTTAGCTGACTCTTAATGAGCATAGGATCGGTAGGGGATTTGTCTCCTCACTGGAGACACTGCTAACACATCATGATATTAAATATGTAATGATGTGAAGACATTTTACTATTCGTTTCCTTATGCATGACTTCACCTACCTCAATTATAAGCATGCACGGTCATTTCTGTTTTACTTTTTGCCATGTTGCGATTCTTCGGCAGTGGACAATTTAGTGAGTGTGCATGTGTATATGGATTTGTGTGTGACAGCATGTGTTTTGTGCTAGTCTGTGCAGACAAGTCAGTATATGTGCACTACTATGTGTACACATACTGACAAAACACGACCTATTCCATGGTTAAGATGAATGAGCGCTACATTCTCAAAGTTAACAAAACCAATATGATCAGAAATCATCTCGTTTTACTGGTTAAAATTCTGAGTAAGAGGGTGTTTGAGGTGCAAGAATCTGCTCCCTTCTTACTCCATCAGTCACGTGGGATGTCAGGACACATGGCGGGGTCCAGGAGGGTAGCACCCAGCACATGGCACCATCCAATTTAGCAAAAACAAAAGAGAAATTATTCATAAGGAGAGACCTGCCAAATGAGTAGTGAATATTGCTGAGCAGGCTATGGCACTTAGCAGGTGTGTATCATGTGTGTAATCCATGTATGTCCACAGTCCACAGTATGCTCTACAGTGAAGTCACAAACTGATCTGGAATACAATGCATTCATGGTGACATGGAGACTCCATCAGACATTATGCAAGGACAAGTGCAGTGGTGTAATGTCATAGCTGTGGCATGCTGAATCTGGCTGTCAAATAATCTGATAGACACTGGAAACAAAAAAGGATGAACTACAAGGATTCATGGACTAATTGTTCAAACAATGGCCAACTGAATAAAACCTGGGTGTTCATATATATATATATATAGTGCATATGTGCAGTATGTGAGCGTATCTGAGTGTTTAAGCAGATGGGACACATGTGTGGTCTGTGGTGACAGGCTGGCTGGAGCCAAGGGGCTGCTGGGTATTTTGATCTGGGAAGGGACCCTCATTACTGTGTCAAGAAAACAACAGCAGGAGAAACACCCACAAACACCCGCATACACACAAACAGACAGACAGACAGGCAGGCAGACACACAGTCACACAGACACACTGACAGACACACAGGCACAAGCAGACAAACAGACAGACACACAGGCACAAGCAGACAGACAGACACACACACACAGGCACAGGAACAGGAACACAGACACAAACACACACAGGCACACAGACACACACACACACGCACACACAGACAGACAGACAGACACATGCACACAGGAACAGGCACACAGACAGACACACATGCACACAGGAACAGGCACACAGACAGACACACATACACACAGACAGACAGACAGACAGACACACACACACACCCACACACACACAGGAACAGGCACACAGACAGACACACACAGGAACAGGCACACAGACAGTCAGACACATACACAGGAACAGACACACAGACAGACAGACATACAGACAGACAGACAGACAGACACACATACACACAGGAACAGGCACACAGACACACACACACACACACACACACAGCAACAGACACACAGACAGACAGACACACACACACACACACACACACACAC